>VZTE01003245.1:795800-955178 GCA_013397775.1 Eulacestoma nigropectus | reverse complement strand
GGGGGGGGGGGAACAAGAAAACAAAAAAACTCTCATCTGTATGGTAGAAAGGCAAAGCTGGCAAATCTGAAATAAGTCCATGGAAAGGGTACGAAGGATGGAGAGTTTCTTCCACTGAAGTCTGCTTATTTTGAGGTGTTAGGTTTTTTTCACTAGAATATTCAGAGATTTTTTTGTGAAATTTCTGTCTGTTTTTGAAATGCTGTGTGATGTACTGGTATTTGTTAGTTGTTTTAAGGAGTTACACACTTCAACTGAGATTTATACAATATCTGAGAAAAATAATTTGCCTTCCTTTTATTCACACAATTTACAACTACATAGTTAAATTCTCCCTCCTCATCTTGTCTGTTTGCGCATTGCATGTGGCCCTCACTATTTCCCATGCCGTTTCACAGTGACACTGGGCTGCTGACAGTCCAGTCCCACACCAGCACCTGGGCTAACAATTAAACAGTGTGGACAGTGTGTCAGTTCTCTGGCTCAATTTCATACCAACAGCCTCAGTTTCTCAGAGCCAATTTGGATTCTACCATCCTCTGATTCCATGATTACAAAATAGCCATCTGATGTAGGAATTTTGTCAGTCTGCTACTTTTCGCATTTAATGTTTCACTCTCAACACCTGTCATGAGTTGCCATAACTTCACGACTCAGTCCTGGGTTGTCTGCAGGTTTCCTTAACAACAGTATTTCAGACATAGTCTTGATGGATTTACATTGTAATCTATCAGTTCTTTTTAAGACAGGAACACTTCTGGACCTGGGCTGCTCTCTATAGGTTCATATATTTCAAAGGTACTTTCCAAAAGAGATGGCGTATGTCAAATACTTGGATAGCTCATTTAGTAGAACATGCCAAACTGAGTTTTTGAAGTCCTCATTACTGAATATTTTGCTCTACATAAATTTGCTACATACCACTTCAACCCCTAAGTGCTGTTTTTCAGTAGTAGTGGACTAATTCAGAATTTATACTCTATCTACTGTCAGAAAGACTGATTTTTGAGAGCTCTTCCACACTATTTCAGCAGCCTAGACTCAATGAAATCTACTGCAGAAGCTGAGGATAAAGCATAAAGCCTGAAGCAAAACTGGAAAGGAGTAAATCTCTTTGGGTGTTATTTTCTTTTTTTTTCCTATTAATTTTTTCCTTTTAATTTTTTAGGTAACATTTTTCTACTACCTTTTCCATTAATTTTAAGGTTTTTTTCAGTACAAACACATCTGTCAGCTTATAGTAATCAATGGAAACAATACAGCTGTTCAGCAAAAGAGATGTAAAGAAACTGAACTATTACGGTGCATCTACTTAGCAAAGAACTTGTCCAATAAACAAAAAAAAGACAGTAAGATGTCTAGCCAGTGCTAGAGATATGCTTTTTATTTTCTTTGATAGACAATTATATTGTTTCCATTTTTTTTTTTTTTTTTTTAAACAAGCAGATAAATTGCTACTTCTGCTTCAGAAAAAACAAGTAGACTGTGAGCTGTGGGACTTCCTCCAGCTGGATTGTACCCCACGACGAGTGTCTGTTTGGTGATGGTTAGAGAGGTTTTAGTGGCCTCTTTAAATTTGAATACTGGTATTCCCTCCATCCTTTTGAAACATGCAGACCTTTCCTTCTCCTGCATACTCTGCCTGTTGACCTTCTAAGCCTGAAGGACAATGTTTTTAAAATGCTGTAGCATGCATACTATGTGCTTCCAAGGGAGTATTTTTCTCCAGTATGAGGTATTTTTCCTGTAGTGAGAATAAATCTCAGTCAATGTTGATCTGTTTCTTGTCTGCAATGTAGATAAGATTGCTGGATGAGAGAGAAATTAAGTCACTTAAAGAAATGAATTTGCCACAGTTAGGTGGGCAGTCAAGCCATATTCATATCAGAGACAGAATACATCACAAGGCAACACACAACCTTATGCAAAACACAGCCTTCCTCCACAGGCAGGAACAGGCCTTTGGTCTTAATCTTAAAAATGAGACATTAAAGACAGGATGCATAGGGCAATGATGGAAAAGGATGGCATAATTCAAGTGTCATTACACATTAGAGACAATAAAATAAAAATTGGATCCATGAGTAATGAGAAAGTATGCCTTGCTTTACTGGTGTCACTGACTAAATATTTTAGAGTCAAAGAAGGTTTCTCTAAGTATTTGGTTTTGTATTCAGATTATTTCACATGACCAAATCTTATCACCTGTTTATTTTTTGTAAAACGTTGGATCAACACAGGCACCTGAATCAGTCATCCTCTACTCCCTTCATAATCAGTCAAGTAGCAAATACAGTTTTAAGGTATACCTAGGTATACCTGACTTATTTGAAACATACAGTGGAGTTACATGAATTGCATCATAGAAAAACCTATTTCTGCCCAAGGACTATAAAAAGAGACATGAAGACTAACATAGACATAATAACCTGCATTATAGGTGTATATTTAGTCACACAGATTCCCTTTTCCTAAGAATATATGAATAAAAAAGAAACCAAACCCTGGTTGTCATCTTAAAACGGTTTTCATATTTGTGTTAAGCTGTGATTTAGCCATCTCTTAGGTAGAGTAGGTTTGATTCATATACTATTTTTTCAGTTCTTTTGAATCACTCAAACCAGAGAGCCTTTTTTTTTAAATTTCATAGTTTCGCAACCTAGGTATCATTATTTCTGATGCACAAAAATTTATGATAGTCAACTTGCATTTGTTCTGTATCATCCCATTAAGTTTAATGACACTGTAGTACTTCCAAACATTTGCTTTAACCTTGATCATTGTTCTATCATGAACAAAACATGCTCTCTTTCTCTTCCTTGCATTCTCTAAAGCAACCAACCACCTCCTGCCCCAGCAACAGAGGGTTAAATGGTACTACATTTGGACCTAGTATGTTGTGTTGGCTGAGCCAGAAGAATGACCCATACCTCAGTGTTTGCCCTCAGACAAGAGCAGAAGGTGTAAATTTACACTGCTTTATCGAGCGTTGAGCTCAGTGTAGTATCTCCTACCTGCCACAGTGATGTGTAGAAAATAACCACAGCTCAGTTAATGCACCTGAACTTTTTAAACTATCATGTTGATCAACATTAAACTATCATGTTTTGATCATGAATCAATGCTCTAAGAAGAAATTTTCTTAACAGAAAGCAATTATCCTCAAGGGCTTGCGTATGTTGCTGCTTCAGGTTTTTTTTGCTACTGTTCTGCACTGATTGCTGAAATATTTACTTTGTTGTCTATTATTACTCAGGCTTGTTCAGCATACTGGATTTCACACACCACTTCTCTCTGAAGACTGGTGTTCTAAACTGTTTTCCTCTAGAGAGTGATTATCTTGCCTTTTTCAAAATAAAATTCCACCTTTTGGGGTTAGACTAACCTACAATAACCCTTCTAATCTTCTTTATGCTCTTTTTTTGGCTATGAAATTCTCCCTAATTTGTCATCTTCTTAATAAAAAAAAAGTTGCTTACTCCACTGTTCAAGATTCTTAATGGACGTTAAGGAGAACCAGATTTAATACCAATGAATACAGCTTCTCAGCAACCTTTAAGTTTCTCCAAGTTCATATGCTATAGTGACTCCAATTTAATTATCATCCTAACTTGGTTTCATTCCAAAGAAATCTCAGATTCTGTCTCTTGTAAAGCATTCTTTTATATAGATACATGAAAAATACTTTACTGACTATGTGCCTATGTGCCTTTATTGACTATGTGACTACAGATCACCTATAATCACCTTATGTTTGTCACTTCTGCAATTTGAGATAATGTTACTATATTCCTTATTCTAAGGATTTTTAGGTACTGTAATGATAAACATTTGACATATGCAAACACTACAGCTTAACTTCCCAATTTCTACTCTTCAGAAGGAAAGTAGTTACTATTTTTGCATCTTTTTGCACAGAATCCTGTCTTTTTTTTTTGTTTTGAAGCACAGAGTAATGTATATTAAGTGACATATGAATGCCTTTAGAGATACAAAGATCTTTAATTTTAAAAATCCAATCATTATTTGCTTCAGGTAATAATGAATTATGACCAAAGAAATTTTGTTTGGCTAAAATAATAAAAGCTATGAAATAACTTATCACTGTCAAGTTTTTAACGCTTTTTCTGTTCTTATTGCTTCTTAACAGATAAGTTTTGACTCCCCTTCCAATGGTGAGCATTTAAACTTACTATGTCAGGCTGGTGAGAAAAAACAAGTTTCTAGAAGTTATTTTTTTAAATCAGAGAAATATATACCATGGATCTCTGTTATCAGGAAAGAAAATAACCCCAACAACTGTTTTTACAATGAATGAAAAGGAGGCAAAATGGCTTAGGAAAACCAGTAACCTTGTAAAGGGCAAATAGATTGATCTGATTCTGGTCTACATTAATGAGTCAATATATACAATCATATCTAAAGCTTGCAGCACTGCTTTGGGACTACATGAGTTTGCTGCAGACACCACACAAACTATTATGGGTCGGAAGACCTGGAACTGCTCTAGTTTACCCTTATACAGAGATGAGACCATTGGCACTCAAAACACATAAAGGAATGTACAAAAAACGGTAAGATCTTGCCTAGGATACTTAATTGCAGACACATTTTTCCAGAACCAATGCTGTTACCTCCCACAACACGGAAATTAATTTCCAATCTAGCAAACAAGGATGTAGTGAGTATATGTATGTCTTATGGTTTAGAACCTTTTACACACATTTTTGTAATTGTACAGACTTTCCAAACTTACCTCCTCTATGGATAATCAAAGAAGTTTCACTTCCAACAGGACATTCTTTAAGTATATCCACTACTTCTGCATGGCTCAGGTTCTGTACATTCTGCTGGTTGATCTCAACAATGAGGTCACCTTCACACAAACCAGGACATCCCTGAATGTCTAGAATTTGCTTCACCCTCTGTCCTGTAGGACTGTCTGCTATAGTGAAGCCAAAGCCCTGGGCCCCTTTCACAATGGTTAAGGTCATGAGTTCAGCTTGGGTGGCCCCAGAAGAAGCCATTGATACATTATCATCATGGGCAGGTGGTGGGAATGTGCTATCAAGCTGACTATCTGCTGGAATGGAGTGCAAGGAGTGTGGTGGTCGATCTGATACGTCTGGAACAGACTGAGAAGTCCTAGAAATGTATTCCAAATAAGTTTCATAGTTATGTCTTCCATTTACCACTACCGGAGGCCTCTCCATTACTGCAAGGGGTGGCACCATGCTGTTGGCAGGATCTTCAGGATCAAAGGGCAAAGGGTATCCACGACATAGCACCAAGTTGACACTCTGACCAATAGGAACAGACTGGAAGAGTTTGACTACATCTGCGTGAGTATGTCCAAGGACACAAACTTCATTAATATAGACAATCACATCACCTAGAACGAGAAGAACAAACAGTGACAACATGAGACAACTTCAATTGCTGGATATGCAGTGCATTTTTTTTTTTAAATGAGATAGAAGTCTACTAAAAAAAATATGATAAATTCAATCAACATACTGACTCAAATAGGAGAGACAAAAAAGTAAAGTTTGTCTGGCAGCAAATGTAATACAAAGACACAATGACAATACCAGTTTTTTCTGTGTAAGCTCACAGATGGAAAATTTAGATGGAACATTCACCTTCTCTTAATATTTCCTCCCTATTTTTCCAACCCCTTTCAGTGTACTGTTCATAGATTACTTTTTTTATAAAGCACAATGGAAGATTATTTGGACAATGCTGTCAAGAAAAACCATTGTTTGGTGAAGAGTAAAAGAAAAGAAAAAGTTAGTATTCCTGGACTTAAGAATCAATGAATAGCAATGCAAGACTGCATATGCACGTGCATAAGGAAACACTTTTTGCATTGATCATGATATTGACACTACTCTGTTAAATTTGATTACTTGCCATCAGCCGTTCAGAACTGCTACTGTCATTTCCTATTCTAGGCATGAACTACCTATCTTGCATAATGTAGAGATGCTTCATGGCATTTCGTTGTAGCCAAAAGTCTCAAGGACAATGATACAACAAATTTTTTAGGTAGGTTCAATAGCTTTTTATTAGAAAAATCTAGGCAAATATATAAAAATCAGTTTAATATTTTCACCTAACCAGCTGAGCAAATAAAATCAAAGACACCATCTCTACCTCCAGATTTTGTCTCATGTATAGCAGACCTACCAGCCCGAGCATATGGAAGCAGAATACTTTAAGTCAACAGGCTATTTATGGGTCTCCATATTGCCCACGCACCAACCATCTACTGTTACTGAAAAGTTCAGAAATAAGTTCAGGATTCTTCTTGGTGTTAGAATAGATCTATATATTTATAGCCATAAATAATTTTTTTACGTACTGTTAAGGTACATATTAAAATAAAAATGAGTGATCAGTACAAACAATACTCAGAATAGTTCGATGACCCACAATCAGTTTTCACTTTCATAAAAGAGTTTTCATCATTATAGAAAAAGAAAAGGATGTTTGGTTAGAAAACCCTAGTAGTTAAAGTATTTTTCCAAGTAAAGATTGTCTTATTAATCCTATCATTAATCACCAGGATACTGTGAGATGTCTACAAGGTACACAGTTCAAAAATTGACACATCACAACACAAAGCTTTTTAAAGGTATTTGAAAACTCAGCAATAAAATGAGAATGATTTAGGGAGAATGAGGTGGTTTGGGTGGAATTGTTTTAAGCGTATTTAAGAAATCATGTTTTTCAACTACTTCAATCAAAATACCTAATCAAGCAAACTGAGGATAAGGGCGTCATCAAGATGCCAATGCAAGGGCTGTTTCTAAGCGACAGCAAAAGGCAAAGGCTGTTTCTATGTGAAAATGAAATGGTCAATTCCCACATGATAGGTCTATGTAACAGCCTGACAGTAATTAATTGCATATGCAAAACTGTGATTCAGAGGAAGATTTCTTCAGAGGGTGCCTAGGGAAAAACTGCTAAGGAAGTTTGTTTCAATTACTGTGAATATTACACATATAAACCTTAGGAGCTGCAAATGCTTTCTTAAATGTGCATCATAAACAGATTTCAAAACAAGCGCAAACAGTAATGTCACTTCATAAGTAGTGCTGACAGAACTCCAATGCTTTCGTCTCAAGCAGCTGAAAATAAGCCAGTTTTCAAAAGTCAAGATTTAAAAGAAAAAATGCACCGTACAAATTGCTGTGGCAATGGCTGCAATTCATTGCGATTTGCTCATGCCCTGGTATAGAAAGCTCTTACCTGCATTCTCATCTACGGCTCCCACGTTAGCAGTGAGTCTGACATTTCTCACAACAGGACTGCTTCTGTTGAACTGAGAGCTCTCC
Organism: Eulacestoma nigropectus; assembly: GCA_013397775.1. Classification (NCBI taxonomy): domain Eukaryota; kingdom Metazoa; phylum Chordata; class Aves; order Passeriformes; genus Eulacestoma; species Eulacestoma nigropectus. The sequence continues at coordinate 947,838 of VZTE01003245.1, read as the reverse complement.
AGTGCATGCTCCTGTTTCAGTAGCTATGCCTTAATAGTAACCTTGCGACTTTTTAATCCATGCAGTCTTTATTTTCCTGAGTGCTGGCAATGCAGCTATGTGGTGGGAGGAGACCAATCTGTTTGTTCATCCTCTCTTACAATACATTAGCAGGGTGCAAAAGGAAAAATGCGATTTTTGTGTTGGGCAAGTAAATCGTTGTCTGTTTTCAGCCCTTCACTCTAAGTATTTGGACAGGATTAGCTATGATATAAAACTTAAATCAGTATGGTTTCAATATATCAGAATATTACATAAACTACTTGACATTATATAGGTCTGTAGTGAAAAGCTTTTGCAAAAGGAGTGCAGTCAGGAAACACACAGGCCAAGCAGTCCCTTTCCACAGTCACTAAACAGTCAAAACTGAGCATCAGAAGATCTCGGGTAAGAACTTCTTCAAATAACAACCCTACATTGTCCCTCACAGGACAGCAGAAAATCCTTCAGGATTTCCTGAATCAATATTTTTAAAGCTCTTTGTTGTTTCTGAGGTATAACATGAATAACATGCCTGGGCACACACTGAAGCTGTAACTCAGTCACAGTGGGACTGTTTGGGACCCACCTGCTGTACTGTCACATTGAGAATGTGCCACAAGTTAAGTGTGATGAGCACAAGGGCATGAGTTACTAAGTTCAGCTCAAAGAAAGGAGCTACAGTGGTGTTGCTGGGGAGAAACTGTTTGAGATCATGAGAGAGGAAAGAGGAAAAAAAGGGGTTAATTTCAGAAATCCTTTGAATTAATCTCTTGGCTGTACTTTCTCCAAACCTAACTCATTTTTCCAGGCTGAAAGTTCCTCATTGCTGACACAGAGAGAAGTATCCAGCATTTGGTAGGAAGAGAGAGGTAAGTTAAGAGCATTACAGAGCCAATGCCATGCTAATGCAAAGTTCAAAACCTCTCTTCTTTAGGAAAACTCCCTTAAAGGTTCCTGTAGCATCTTTTCTGCCTGTTCTCTTCTGCTACTTCTAATAATAATGGGTGCATATGGACAAGCATAATAGCAATCCACTTCATAATTCCTGTCTGATTTTCTGAGCAAGCCATAGTCTGCCTCCAGAAATCACAGTTTCCCAGTGAGTGGGTATCTCTGAAGCTATGCAGAACATTTATATTAAGCATCAAACTTTGCCTGACTTTTAGAATTAAATTTACTAAAATGACTGGAGCTTGCTTACAGAATGATTGAGGCTGGCAGGGATCTCTAGAGGTCATATTGTCCAAACCCTGCTCAATCAGTATCTCTTAGAACCAGTTGCCCAGGATTATGTCCAGGTGGCTTTTGAAAACCTCCAAGGAGGTAGACTCCACATCTTCTCTGGGCAACCTGTGCCAGTGCTTGGTCACCCTTCCAGTAGGAAAGTGTTTTCTGATGTTTGAAGGTAACCTCCTGTGTTTGTTTACCCATTGCCTCTTGCCACAGGAAAGAGCTTGGCTCCATCTCCTTTGCACAGGTATTTATGTAGACTGGTAAAATCCCCCTGAGCCTTCTCTTCTCCAGGGTGAACATCTTCTCTATCACAGGATAGGTCTCCAATTTCATCTTCCTCACTAGTCTGTACAAACTGTACACATGCCATACCAACCTTATCTTACTCAGGACTGTTCAGGGATGAGGGAGCCCAGAAGGGCTGATCTATGGACAAGGCATCTGAATCAGACTCTCTAGATGAACTGGCATGTTTGATAGACAAAAGATACCCTGGCCTACATCTCAAACATTTACACTGTCACAAAAACAGACTCTTCAATGTCTAAATTCAGCATTGAGTTGAAGAATGTTAAAGAATACTGACAGCAAGCAAATTTGTCAAACTGTTTTAAAGTTACCTCTGCTTTAGCTAAGGCTCCTGCATTTAATTGACAAATTTAGGAACATGGGTCTGGAGGGGACTTCCTGGATGGCTGAACCTAGTTCCCTGTTGTCAGATACAACACAGTATGTTACACTTGATGGAATTTGATGCCTGCTTCACAGAAACAACCATGAAGCCCCATAATATTTCATTTATTTAACTAGCTTGTTTTGCTTATTAAAGTCTGCTGACCTTTGCTTATTTTGTCATGTAATGTTAATCGACTCAGTGCCTGAATGTTTGATTAGAGGTTACATTTTGTTATCTACATATTTCAAAGCAAAACCCAGATCTATACTATCATTATCTTTATTTGGATTGGTAACTGCTGAAGAAATTTGTGAGCTTCAACATCTTTTAATGACAGATTCTGTTCTACATTCCTCTCTACAATAATGTTGCAGAATTAAATCTGACACCCTGAGATTTTCCACAAGCATTAATTCTGAAAAAAAATCCCAACTTTTTCATGCTTGAAGTGCTTGATCCAAACAGAATCTGTTTTATTGGCATAACTAGTTTCATCACAAATTATCCTATAGTTTCAGGCAATGTTACCAGCTCTATTTATCTCCTTTCTGAAGAACCTGTACTATTCATTTGACTCCAGTTATTGTTTCTGCTAGGTTTTTATTACCCCTAGATTCTCTGTGTAAACATCTTGCACTAGTAGGTAAAGTTTGTCCATTTTCTTACCTATATTTCCACTATTTGTATACAAACATTTTGCTTATTTCTTCTTATTATTGTTTCTTGTGCACTTAGGTTTCTGGCTGTATTGCAGTGAACTGAATTTCCTACTAGACTGCCATTCTTATTATCAATTAGGATTCACTAAACTTTAAAGTCTGAATGCAGAGAAAAAAGTGCAGATTAGATCTTCATTTGAAATTTAGTAGAAATGTCTCCATTCTTTCTGACAGGTTTTTGATCATGCTTTTAGTGCTAGGTCTGTGTGCTTAAAATACGACAGAACTCTGTGATTTGGGGCAGCTCTGCTACCCCCCTGCAGCCAGCACAAGCCAATAGCAACGGAGCTAAAACCAGCTCATGGTTTGGTAAGTCAGCACAGGACACACCAGCTCTGCAGGACTTGGGCTGCATAATTTTTTGCTGCATTTATAGCCCACATAAACTCTGCTAACTTCTCCAGCCTTGCTTATTCCCACTTGCATTTCTCACCCATATAATCTAAATTCTGCATATGCATACTTTGCATCAGTTTCAGAACTAGCAATACGATTACTTCATCGTTGAAGCTTTCCCTTCACCTGCCCACCCACACTCTCTACTGTCATTACCAGATATTTCTGTCACTTCTCAGCAGTGACCTTGTCTTCTCTTTCTGCAGAGTGCTGCAAGATTGCTGGCACTGGAGCCTGTTAATAATGAATTCAGAGCATGTTTCCAGTACTAAGATATGAAACATGGGGGTAATTTTAATAACAACGGCATGTGATTGATGGTCATGAAAGAAGCAAAGATTTGTTAGAAACGAGCCATTTTTACATTCACACATACAATTACAAGTAGCAGTACAGACATCTAGTATGTGAGGGAACCTTTAGTTAAACAATAGCAGGCAAACTACATTCTGAAACTTTGAAACTCAACTTCCCTCCATTTGCCATAGGTGGCAATCCAGTGTGTGAATAAATAATTTCCATTACAAATGGCTAGAAGCAATTTTTTGGATGTAAAAGATCTCTGCATAAACAGAAATTCTCTGATTTCTTGTACTCTGACATGCTACAGAACCTTGTAAAACTATTTGGCTCTAGCTGCTAAGATCTGATGGCCTGACTTTCACAAACAAAAGATAAAGCCTAGGGTCCTGTAGTTCATGATAGCCTGATTTGCCTTTAATAAAAAAGAAAAAAGGGCCCTAATTTTGTTAATACTCAGTACAAAATTACCCTTATTTTTAAAAAAAAAAAATTGGAATTATAACAACTTCTTAAAGGAGATTGCAGTGTAAGATAACTATTGCACATTAGTACTGAAATACTTAAAACACCTGCCAAGAAAATTCTTACTTATTTCTTCTAAAGAGGAACATTAGATTAACTGCTAAAATGTATCGAGAAGGTAACCTGGGGAGAAATACATGCACACAATAACTACAGCTACTGACCAAAAGAGCTAAATTTAAAACTGAGCATTTTATTATCAGCTTTAAAATAACTTTCTCATAGACAGTACTGCAGAAGGCACAGTGAAATGAAAAGTGCTGCTGGGACACATAATGGTCAGCTGCCTCTGCACTTAGAAATAGTTTCAGGACCACTTTCTGGTATGTGAGAACACTGAATAGGCCATTAAAATATTACTGCTCATACTGGCATGGAAGAACCATTTCCCAGCCTTCATCACATACAGAAAGTTTTACCCATGTGTGACAAACTCCACATTATGGTAAATGGTAACCATTTACCACAGATCCTGCTTTCACTCAGTGAACTCTGGGAACTGAGGTTAAGGGGAAAACATCAGGGTAATAAAAATTATTATTTATTTGATCAATCATTAATTATTATTATTTTTATTATTTATTTAAATCAGACAAAAAGTCAAGCCAACATGTGAATTTGGGCATTCAGGCACTCAAATTGGCATAAGATAGGCCTAGATTTTCCTCTTACTGAAACCTGAGCAACAGATGTAAATTATCTGTTTGTCACACTCGAGTCAGTACTTGTACAAAACAGCATCGTAGGAGTGATTAACGTGGGCTAAAATCTGTTCCGTCATTGGAAGGACTGATCACACTGGCTCTGAATTTTGCTTCAAGGGCCAACACAAAGATGCGACACGGACACTTGTCTGCAACTTTACTGAAGGCTCAGATCTGTTGAGTAAGCAGGTGCCATTTTTATATAATCAATTTTTTTGAGCCCATTTTAATTCTGCTGTGACCCAATGCATATGCCTAATTAAAAAACCGTCTATTCAAAATTTTTGTGCTTAACCAGCATGTATCATGTAATTACACTCAGGCAGATGTGGATTAGTGGAAGAAACTATTTCCATTTTATTTTTATTTTGCATATAGTGCTAAAAGCTATTTAAACAGAGGCATTTATTTGTGAGAGAAATAAAATACATTCCAGAAAAATCTAAAGACCTTGATTATTTGCTGATCCAGTAAACATGAAAATTGTAGATTAAAAAATGTAAGTAATGCAATAGCAAAAGCATAGTTAAATGAATGCTGGTCATAAAGTAGTAAAGAGTAGGCAGATTTTCTTCCTAGAAACAGTTTTTCACTTCTTCTAGCATCTGAAAGCATAGCATGGATGTTAAAACTGCGACTTTACAAAAAAAGTAATTACTTAAAAGATGGTAAGTATATTGGAGACAAGACCACCTAAAACGAAAAAGGTCCAATTTTCAAGGCAGCCTTTTATTTACAAATTATGTAAGCTTGTTCTGTCTAAGCTTTGCTTGCAGGAACTACTTGTGCATCCTGAAATGCCTGGTGTGAATGAACTGTGTGACAGAATGTCAGTGGATCTGAGGAGCGAGATAAAAAATGTATGCCATGTTTGCATAGCTATTTGGGATCATTTTGAAAGGTGTCACTGTGCGCAGAGGCTCATGCAGAAATGAAACCCTTCTTTTTCTTTAGCAAAAGGAGGTCAAAATTTACAACTCATTTGCTTTTGTACGCACATTTTATTTCTGTAGACAGCGCATCACATTTATCCAGGTAATGGCTCCCAGGAGGAGGAAAGTAGCCCAGCCAGCCTCCTGGCAGCCTAAAGGCATAAGGGTACAGAAAAGCATGCTCTAAATACCAAGCAGCCCCTGTGCCCAACTGGGAATCCTGGCAATGTGCCACCTGTCCCTAGTGGAAGACATTTTCAGCAGCATTGTCAACTGCACACCATTGCCACTGCTGATTCCTGACATAAACTGCCAGGAAGGAAAAAGGGAGATGGATGAGGTGAGGAATTAGATGGAGCACTTATAAAGATGCTGCAGCACAGTGACAAATGCCTTCATATGTTGAAATATATATATATATATATGTTACTGGGAATTTTTAGTAATAGGTAGTCACGTTGTGAACTGAAATGGTTAATAGAGCTGTTTTATTTCTTTGAGTAATGCTAGCACCATGAGGACAAGAATAACTAGTCACATACTAAATTAGTGATTTAAGAAAGTAACAGCAGTTTGTTGGACATTTAAAAAACATGTGCAAAGATAGATGAGTAGGATTAGTTTCCATTTAAAATCTATAGAGGTACAACTTGAAAATTCATTTCTATTTTAGAGATATTATGGTTTCCAAGGAGATTCCTTGTAACTGAAGTGGGCATTACTGCCAGAAGTGGGTCAGTTTTATAACTCTGTTATCTATCAGGTAAAACTATCATTTTCATCATTGTTTGTTCAATACTTTGTTTTTCCTGCTACACTCGCACAGTGCCCATCCAGGTGTCTAATTCACCAGCTGACTCTCTGAGACCTGTACAAATCTGATTTGACTATCAGTCAGGTTATTAATTTAATTTAAAGCTAAGACTTAAAGCTTTGCTTTGTGGATGTTTTGTGGATTTGTTGCTCAGGCCCACATTCTGCTGACTGAGATCAATGTGAGCTGCCAACAATCAGTGTGCTTATTTCAGATCCTAACCATGGATGTGGACCAAACGCCAGGTACCAAATCTGAAGGCGTTGCTCTGATGTATTGATTAGCAAAGTCAGTCTACAATAACAACAATATGCATCCACATTCTTCCCAAAAGAAATGTTTACTGTTGTCCCAGATGCTACTTTTTATGCTATAAATTCACTACCAAACTTTATGCCAAAGAATCTGACTCTGATTAAACATCTTGTGTCCTTGATCCTGCCAGTTGTAATGAAATGTGTGCTTATTCACTGCTTTGTCCTAGGTATTGGAGCTTCTCCTGTCATGCCAAACCAGAAATTCAGAACATCTATATGTGCACTCCTAGTTGTACATATATATAAATCCTCAAATCTTTCTGTATCTTGAAAGTAGTCAACTGGGTTTACAAGGTCAGCACCTTTCAGAGACAGATATTTCAAAAGAGATCTGGATCACTACAGATTAATGCTTTTATGCAATATTAAAGACAGGGAGCATTTTATCAAGCAGAAATTAAATGTATCAAAACACTGAAATAATTACTAGCTAAATAAATGGATTTTTACTAATAGTCTACTACATATAAATACTTCAGTGCATTTGAAATGGAGCTATATTTGATTACCAATTCATTAAGAAATGCTTACAAAAAATCTATAGCTAGTATACAAGTAGTTTTCTACTCATAAATTTTATAAAGGCCATTCAAATTTTAGTTTATATGTGCTTATCTTACATATTACCTCTATATTACCTTTTTTTGATAGTAAAATCATCAACAAAAAAAATTGCCTTAACTTCAGAGAGTTTCACACATAATTTCTATACCAAAAGATCTACTCAACAGTTTTTCAGGTATGTGTGAATATATTACTTGTTTTAAAATTGCATGTTGAAGATAAATAGTGGAGTCCCTTCAGGTTCTTTAAGGTTTTACAGTATTTTTCCAGGTTAATAGAGGGTAATATATTATCAAACTGACCTTCCTTCCAAGCAAATGTTGGTTGCCTTAATATCTCTAGAGCCTCTTTCACTGCCAAGCAGTCATTTTCAAGGACAATATATTTTTACTCTTTGCGAAACAATTTAATACCTTCAGCACTGAGTAATTATTCTTTCAGCTGATTTTTGAATACTACACTGAGTATAAACTACAAAATTCAGCTTGCATAATATTTTTTTTTGTAGGAAGAAGGACGCAAAATCACTAACAAAAGCCCCACCAAGCTCCTTCTTTAAAACTGCTTTATAACACACAGGAAACTCCAGCCCTGTAATAGTTAGGAAAAGGTCACTTTCTACCCTTTTAGCTCTATGGCTAAGAATCATATTCTCCTTTTATGAGGATGAGCCAATCTCCCACTAGCTGTTCTTCCTCCTTGTATGTCTCATCCACCTTCTCTATTTTCTGTTTTGGTTTCTGAGAGAGAGAATTTGTGGTGCTCTTGTATGGTTTATAGCACTGAGGAGTCACAATACTGTTGGGACTTCACTTCCACTGTAGTAAATATATGACCAATAACAATACCATTGCAGGGCAAATGCTCCATCATTTTCCAGTGAAGTTTAGGGGTTCAGCTGAATGTTTGGATCCCAAAATTTGCCACAAACTGTGCTGCAATATGCATACATCAATTGCTGTCCAGTAGTCAAATCTGAGATCTCATATATAAAGGGACATTAAGCCTGTTATATATGAGAACATGCCACATCTTCCTCTTTAGAAAAGAATTAATTTTCTGGATGTCTAAATTTATCAATTTGTTAATTAGCTAATGAATAAAAGTAAATTAAAATGTGTTTTTATGAATGACTTTGATGCTGTATCAAACTACTTGTTCAGACCATGAAAAAAGCAGTCTCAATATGCCTGCCATCTCCCAATGTTCCCTGTGAATCATTTCATGGGTGGCCTGTAATTAAAAAGACCTTCCCAAAATTGTCATTGTATCTAATTTTTCCTCAAAACACTACCACTTAACGTCATTTGCTACCATACAATATTTGTATCCTGACAAAGTAGGTGGCACCATCCGTCCTGAGAGTGTACTGCTGCTGTGTCCATCAAAAACTGAGATCAAGTTGTAGTCTCCCATCCCACTGGAGATGGTAGCCATAGTGGTAGAAGGTGATTCATGGAAAAGTTCTCTCAAGCATATTACATGCACAACTTCCTCTTCTTTGGAAAGCCTGTAAAAATAGAGGGAAGTGGGACAGCCACTCCATAAACTTCCTTCTTAGAAATGCTGCATGAGAAGTGCACAAAGATGGGCAAGAGTGCCATGTGTTAATGGATGCAGCACATTGGAGACAGGGGATAACCAAGGGTGAGCAATGGATGAGTGTGTGTGCTGTGGCGTACAGGAATGGAAGGAGCAGGAAGAATGTGGGACATGAATACCAGCAGCAGACTGATATAGAAAGCAGAAATTGCTGTGCACTGGGTGCTCTGTTCTCCCCTGTCTTTAAAAATACCCTAAATGGCTGCCTGTCTAAAATCCATGTCCTGCTCCAGGAAGGCACAAACAGATTGGAGTATACTAGTGAATCCTGCTCCAAAAGTTAATGTCTTAAAATGGAGGGCAATTTACATTAAAACTCCTTTTGTTCTTTCTGCCTTTTATGGCGTTTTAAGGATGATGAAATTAATTTTTCAAATTTGTATGCAAGCAATGGTCACATACAGGCACTACTAGAAAATGGTTTCCAGACAAAAAAACACAGTCAGGTGTCAACTGCTTATATGTCAACTGCAATTTTTAGAAATACAGTGAAATTACACAGTTATTATTTTCATTGGGATTTATAATCAGAGAAACTCAGGTACCTAAGATCAAACTAAAAAAAAAACCAAACGGCCCTGGGTATAAAAATGAAAGTACAGCTTCTTGTCTATTTTAGCTCTCTCTGCATTTATTACAAACTAGTTCAGAAAAGAAACCCAAAATTGTCTTTGTGAATCACTCAAACCAAAGATGGGGCTGCTGACACTAACAAGAGAGACATCACCATAAATGATGTTGTCCTAACAGCAAAGTTAAGCATTGCTGGGTGAATGAATTCAGTGTTTCTTTGACCTAGTGCATTTTGATTTCATGGATTTTATGATGATATATCAGGGAGACTTTATACCTGTTCAATACAATAAACAATAAAGAAAAATAAACCAATTCAGAAAATAGAACAAGCTTTTACAATAACTGATTACAAGGTCATAAATGTTATAATTACCAAATATAATTTTTCCCTAATTTTATACCATTACTAGCTGATACATTATGTTTTCAATTAGTATTTAGAAGAATGAATTGCATAATTTTGAAACTGACAGTCCTTTAGCCGTTCTCACCAAGGAATCCCAAAATTGTTTAGCCTTGACAATTTTTACATACATAAAAATGAACCAATCAATCAATGCATTAAATGTCTAGCGAGCCTGTAATACTGTAAACTGCTACTGAAACATTATCAAGGCTTTCAGGGAAAATGAATAAGTGGAATTATAATTAAACACAGTGAAGAAGCAAATTCTGAAGAGTTCTATCATTTTATTTTTATTGAGAATGAAACTATCCAGTCTTTTCACTATCCTTCCAAAAATATGTGTATTTGTATCTCTTACGGCAAAACTACTGCAACAGCACTGCTAGCATTCCCATGGCAAGGAGTATTCTGATTAACTGAGACAGTAGAAGGGGTTTATGAAAAAAAAATTGATTCCATGTTGTTAATGTCCCTATAGCACAATTTCTAACACTACTTCTATGAATTATTCAATATGCTAGGGATAGCTACTGTGCATACTTCTCACTGTGCTTATTTCTTACGTGACAGACACCATAAAAAGAGAAGACAGTAACTTTGATATTAACAGTGACCATATTTTCATTCTCTGACTTCACTGTCCCCCCAGATTTATTGCAATGAGCTGCAAACTAAGCACTGAATAACACAGTTCCACCTAGTAGGACTCATCTAAAAGGTACTTTTGGAAAACAGAAGTATGCATATTTTCACACTTATTCATATATCTTCAGCTTCAAAAACAGTACTGATTTAGAAGGAGAATAAGTGGTCCATCTAGTCTAAAAACTGGAGAGCATGTTTTGGATTCTGAGGCAATCTGGCATTTACAGAACAGCAAGCATAGCTGTTTCTCTGGTGCAGAGCTTCTGATAAGCAGAGGTGGCACATTTTCTTCCAGTTGTGTTCACTTGAGCTTGAAGGCACAGGACAACCTTCACCTTGACAGAGTGGAGAGCATCTGTCCCTGTGTCCAGTTTTAGGCTGTTGCTATCAGAAAGAGCCCCATAGCACCAGAGAACCCTCGAAGCCAGCCTAGCACAAGGGAACAGTGGAACTGATAATGTCAATTAAGTGACATGGAAATAGAGAAAAAACAAGTACTATGAGCAATGGAAGGAGAAATGTAAAGACGTGAAGAAATTGTGAGACAAATCCCTCTGATATCAGTGCCTACTGTCCCCCAGGCTGGCCAAGGAAGCTGAAAGGAACTTCTGTATTTGCATGGTCATTGCTGGTCCATAGATAATCTTACAAAGAGCATGCTCCCCAAACCTATTAATGGCTTTGTCCTGTCATTCAAAAAAATATCATCATTAAAATGTGTAATATCAAAGATGAGGTTCAGGTCCAATTGCAAGCCTTCTGCACACCCAGGGAAGAACTGTCTGCACATAACAGATGTGCTTCTCTTCCACTGGAGTCTATGCAGGTTCTTCTTTGGATTAGAACTAAATATTTTCTCAAGTTTCTCTTACCCACCGTCTACATTTCTTCTATCAAAGGACTCTTGCCCTTTCCCCCACCATGAAAAGTAGAATGAGTACTTGTCTGTATGGTTATTTTTGTGTACTTAAAGAAAATCTGCAAAAGCAAGACTGTTTAAGATGAATGATAATACATTCTTCTTTTTCACTTGCACAAATAGAATCCATTTGGGAAGAATGCTCTTGAGGCATAACAAGGATTTTGAATACCTAAGTAAGACCAAGATGTGCTTAGATACCAACGAGATGTGAAAGAGATTAAAAACTGTTGCCATTAAAAGAGAAATTAGTTACATGAGCATTCTGCAATTTCCTCAAATCTCTTGCTCTCCCACATTAAAAGAGAGATGCACTGCCTAATTCAAACACAAAAATATGAGGTGTGCCGTCATCTAATGGAAGAATAATACTGTTGCATCAAATTGACTGAAATGCAAAGAAATGAAAGAAAAAGGAATGAAAATTATATGAGCTTAACGTGATTTTTCTCTTTTACAGATAAAAAAGGATATAAAAGAAAATCTAACTAAAAGAATAAAAAAATAGTAAGGCTATGGTGCATGAGAAATTTAAATTACTCTGAAGCAGTAGGTTTGATATTTAGCCTGCCCCTAAACTCTGCTATTGCAGGATGCAAACAGAGGTCACAAAAAAGTCGTATCTCATGTAATTTCTAATATTTGGGAGAACTTGCTGTCACTGCAAGAAAGAGTAAAAAGCTTGCTGCTGTCTGTTGAAGTGGATGCAATTATACTGTACAGGTATTATGCATCACTCTGCTTGTCAACTGGACAGGGCTGCGTGCATTGCCATGGGAGGGCTGTCAGAAACTGACTAAACACACCGACTTTCTCTTTCCTGTCTTGACTCTGACAGAGATTTTCAAGTGTCTTTTATGACTTCTATTATATACTCCAAATTTGGGGTAATCTTTTAGAAAATGATAGATTAAAGGTTGTCTATATTGTCCTGATTGTGTTTGCATTGTGCAAACAGATTTTAATACAGTCCTTATTGAGACCACACTTTATATTTTATTCTTTGCTATAGGGTCTTTGTTCTAGTCCCTCCTTTTTCCCTTACCTGGCTGTTTCCCACAGCTGTGTTTTCCAGTTATGTGAGAGAGAGAGGAAGAGAGATAGGGAGAGAGAGAGAGAGCATGAGTCAACCTGATGTAGCTTGCCATGGCCACTGCCACTCTTGCATGACATAACTGGAGACCCAAATCAGGGAAAGCCTGGCTTTTCCTGTTAGCCCGTGGTAAAGCATGTTCAACATAGAATTCATACTGGAAAAAAAATTAGCTCCTGTTGCCGACACACACATGCAAAGTGAGACTAAAATCTAAGTGTGGATATATTTTTATGTGGAAAAGATGAAATCCTATATCCCTGGGACCAGACTGATCACATCTAGCTTGGGGTTAGGTAGATTTTCTCAGTCTGTGGCAATTTTTCTGGAATTGTTAAATTAAAAAACCCTCTAAAAATTAGAAACGTAATTTTGTTTTTTTTTCATTGAATGTTCTTAAGCTCACAGTATTTTCAATTTGAACTTTTTTTTTAATATCTCCTAACATTTTTTGAAAAATATTACTTCCATTTGGCTTGAAATTACAAGTATTATGCCCTAGCAAAGATGAATTCATTATTCTTGTGGCAAACAAAATGATTAAATTATCGCAATCTTGCTTTCAGAACTGAACAGACTATTGAAACATAGTATTTACAGCACTGCACAGTTTAACATAAAAATCCATCCTCTCAGCCCTTCGTCTGGAGTAGAATTTTTGACACAAACAATTGCTCAAGTACAATTCTTCTTATTATCCCTATTTCCCCAAACAATTCAGAACTACTTTTTCAACCATGCTAGAAACACTAGCATCTCTTATATAATAGTCAACATCAATTTCTTTTGATGCAATCAAGTTTGGCCTAAAAAAATATACTCTTGTCTGATATGCAGAAAATAATTGGAACAAGACAGACTAAAGAGATTAAAAAAAAAATCTGCCAAAAAAAGGAAGCTTTTTTGAGCTCTGAGTAATGATGCTGCCATTGTGACCTGCCTGGAAAATGACCAGAGATTATATGAGTGTTTTTGAGTTCTCCTATCTCCGTTAAAACAACCTCCTGCTAAAATAAAACAACCTTCTTAAGTGACATTAAAAGTATAAAGACATAAATGTGATCAATATTTTTATACCACGTGTAGCACTGCAGTGTGGCATGAATTTCCTGTGGAATTTGGCAGAGGAATCTACGCTCAGTCCCACTTGTTAAATAAATAAGGTTAAATACACATGTGGTTTCTAGTGCCAGCGACAAGGTCTGACAGGAGGCAGTGTCTTTGCTGTGGCTGGATGTTTTCCTCTTAAGCTGCCTGAGGAAAACTTACCTGAGCACAGCAGGCTGCTGTGCGGCACACAAATTTTTGTGGAGTTTTCAGTGGAAGAAAATCAACCAGACTCCAACAAACAAGATGAGTACCAAGAGCGATGGCTGAGGCTCTGCCCCAGATCAGGAGAATAATCCTGGTAACGTGCTAGTGATGGGGTATGATTAAAGCTGCCCCCCACATCTAGCGTGTCTTTCACTCCCATATGATGATGTTTCTCCACTTCCCTCTTACAAGAAAGCATTCTTACAAGAAAAGTTCTCATCATTACCTCAATTTCCTCATTTTCCAGTTTCCCACCTCTTTCTGCTGCCTTTTTTGAATCACCCCAGTGCAAAACAACCAATTTTTTTCTGTGCTCTTTCAGCCCTTCACCATGTTACAGGCTTAGCTCTGACAGCATCTTCAGAACTGATGGGTTTGCAGGATTCAAAGGCGTGATTTCAGGCCAATAATCATGAACTGCTGATAGCCTTTGCTAATTGAGACTTGCTGTTTTGCTTATGTAAAGGTGGAATAAAAGAGATCACAAATAACAGAACAGCAGCATAATCCAACATGCTTCATGACTGACTTTCAGCCTATGAAAAAATTCTCAAGCAACACCTATCAAGAAAGGGTGTCCAATATTATCTGACTTTTCCCCAGCAGTACTACAGGTGATGCTCAGTGTGGCAAAGAAAGTCCCAGTAAATACTGCATACAATGATGCGGATTTTAATGCAGAAGAGATTAGTTTAATACAAAGAATTTTAATGTACTTCCATTTGGAGCTGAAGAAGAAAGCAATACATCAAAAGGAACGAAACTGCCAGTGTTTAAAAGATCTGTACTCACATCACTGCTCTCAGACCTTTCTTGAAGAGCTCCTTTCTTCTTTTCCTTAGTACCTTGCCCTCCCCCTCCTGCCTCCTACACTCTAACACATACAAACACCCACTCTCCAGCCATTTCTAGCATAAAATTACTGCCTTTTCTCCCTGCCTCCCTGCAGAACAAAAACAAATTATCTCATCTTCAGCTCCAGCATATCCTAGTCCAGTCAGTTTACTCCCTGTTCTGCACCCAGTATCTGGAGATTGGACCCTCTTCTCCCCTCTCCACCAGCCAGTCACCCGTGAGGCTGATAGTCGAGACCTGGCAAAACACCGAAGCTCCAGACACCAGGAATTTGTCTAAGCTCCTGTACACAACCCTCACTTATCTGGGCATGGCAGCAGAGCAGTGTTTAGGGCACCCTGGCTCCACCATCGTGGCATAGATTCCCTCTGGTACGTGCTGAAGGAGGAGCTGAGGAGGAGCGAGTGTGCCCAGGCAGCTCCCGCTGCTGCACAGAGCTCTCGGGAGCAGCAGGGCACCTCGAGCTCCACCTCCATCCACCGACTCAGAGACAACACCACACTTATGTGACTGCTGGAGGGGAAAAGACTTTTGTGGGACAGAGAGAGAAAAGGCTGGAAGAATTTTTCCAGGGGCTTCTCACTTTCAATCAAGATTCACTTCATGCCTGCCTCCTGGCCGGAAAAGTGTTCCTTATGTCATTGAGAAATTTTCATTACAGGTCTTTAAACAAACAAGCCATGTTTTAAATGTCAGAATCATCAATTACAAAGAGGCAGTTGCATAAGTGCTGGAATAAACTTTGCTCTTCTTACAAAGGCTATGTGAGCAGCTAAACAGGGTCAGACGAGAGGTGCATCTGTGCTAATATCCTGATTCTGGCAACAGACAGTGAAAGATGCTTTTAGAAGTGAACTTCTAATAAAATTGCCTCAAATGCCTCTTTAACTCTGCATTAATTAAAGGTTCGCAAAGCTCCTCAAATATGATTTATATGCCCGGAAATGTTTTGTCATCTCTAATGCAACTCTGGATAGTTTTACTTCATGCCCCGCATCAAATGATAAAACTCAGAGCACTGACAAAAATATTGATCCATTTGTGATTGAGCACAGATTTTTCTTTTAATATACATTGAACAATTAGACTTTGACAGTATTTGGCCTTAATATCTTAAGCTGCACTCCATTAGGCTTCTCTTCACTTTTAGCAGTTATGATGAGAGTTGCTAACTTCAATAAGTATTGGACTTCACTAAGTTCTAAAATGACTATTTCTCCTTTTGGATGGGGAAATTCAGGTACATAGATGTAAACTAATTTGTTTAAGCAAAGTATTTGCTAACTGTCAAGAAAGATATTTCCCATTCGAAAGATACAGAAAAATTTTTATCTTAAAATGAATTACTTAATTTATTCTTAAATTGCATCTTAATATTCATTATTTAATTTATTCATAAATTCCTGAAGAGTTTAAAATTTGCTCTCAAAAACAGTTAAAGGCAAAAAATGAGGGGAATTTCTGAACTCTTAGATTTTAATAGAGATACACATTGTATTCGGTTGCACAAATTGTTAATTTTTTAATACAAAATGAAAATAAAAATCTGAAACTCAGATAAATACTTTTTGTTTTGATAATTCAATTGTATAATAAAGCCCTATATGCCAAAACAAAAGAAAATTAAATGTGGTATGGCTGACGATATTGAAAAGTACAGTTCTAGATTATTTTCATCATGCAATATGAAATTCTCACTTTCCCTGTCATCTCTTTATATTGTGAGAACCTTTCTGACCTCATAGATCATTCTTCTTAAGAAACAAGACATCATTATTTATTGAATGAAATAGTACATGAGAAGATGATGACTATTATTTTCAATGTATATTTTTGTCTGTTCATACAAATAGCCAAATCATGTGAGATAGATGTTAATTACATTTGATAGAAGAAAAGTAATTTCTGCAACTGCAGCATTTTTGGCAGCCACTGAACTCAGTGCACACTGCTTACTCAAGTGGCAACTTGCAAAACTCACAAAAACTGTCCTAATAAATGTGAGGATTATGACAATATATTTATCATCTCCTGGTCTAAATTAAATGCCCTAGTAGCAGAATCTGCAGATTTTATACGATGAAGTTCAGATTGAAGATTGAATTTATAGTCTTCCTGGAAATTGTCATACACAAAATGAGTGTTTATTTCAATATGAACAGTAAAACTGGATAAAGGTGTATTAGGATGTGACAGTGGACAGAATAAATCATTTAACATTTTTTTTGCCTTTGTATTTTGCATGCTGAAATAAGTATGACATAGTTTTAGTATCCTTGTCTATGCTTTTGGCCTTTGTGGCCATGTTTTCCATGGTGTCAGACCTTGAATTAATAGGAATATGAGACTGCATAGACTTGAATAATTTGTGTCCAAATACTCTCTTTGCTTTTTCACCTTTACTCTTTCACATTTTACTTTACCATATTTCTTGATTTCTGTATGATCTCATCTTCTGCTAAAGATATAGCACCTTTGAGCACCAGAATGTCTCCGTTTAGTCTTTTTATAAAAGAGACTGAGGCTGGTGTCTTAGGTTAAACAGGGTGTATATGCCTTGTATTTATGGTTTGTGTTGCATTTGTCCATAAGAGACAGGATTTTATACTATCATAGATCATATTTCCATTATGCCCTCTTCCCATCAAATTACTTCATCATTGGTTTCTGGGTTAAACAAAAATATAAGTGCAGGGAGAATCTGGTCAAAGGCAAAGCAGCTGGATAAAAGACAGTAAGTGCTGTACAGGTGGAATCTGGCATGGCTGGACGTGTTCAGACCTCAGCCATCTCTAATCAAGTATCTTCAGCTTTCTACAGTTGGTGCTGGAAGAGTTGCTCTAATGGCTTAGATATTAGAAAAAACTTAGCACATATAAGCAGACCTGCTCACATAGTCTTTCCTGCAGCAGATTATGTGGCGCACTTATATAACCCAGAATTTCCCCTATTTACGTGTCCAGTATTTTACTATTTCTAGTAGCAAACATACATTATCATTCTTGGGACTGATAAACATAGATCAAAACATAGTGTCAAATGTGAATTTCTTTCAAAATGAAGTAAGTGCCATAAACCATGAGTATTATGAGTTGTCTCCTGTGTATAAATACGGATTTTATCAAAGCAAAATGAAAGACTGGTGTTCTTTTCAGATTCTCCTGCATTTCTGTGTAATATGTGGACTTGAAAAAAAATGAGTGACTCACTTCAAAATGACTTGAAGAAAAATCACCACAGGAAAGAAAACAAGTTACATATATAATATTCAATCCTAATATTGGCATATTCTTTATGGGTACCAATAATACATGAAGCAAAATATTATAAGTGCTGGAGATGAAAATGAATTTATAATCCCCAGTATATGGTTGAACTCAATCATTAGAATTCTTATAATATTGTTGTTTAAATAGTTAAATGAGAAAGAATTAAGCCTATTAATTTTAAAAGGGTTTTTGTTGCTTCTTTTAAGTATTCATAAAACCACAAATGTGAGTTTTGAATTAGGCTAGAGGAAACAAATATCCTTAAAATTGCCAGAGAAGGATTATTATTACAGTAATTAACCAATCCCTGCTTTCTCTAATAGATGATAAAGAAAACCGAGTCTATTAACACATTCCTTGTTGAAGGAGGAATGAGGTTGTTGAAGCAGGTGTCTGATGTCATCTGCAACAGCCTTTGGCATTTGATGTATTTATATGTGGCTTGCAGGTACCACACAGGACTTAGAAGAGAGTGCTTCCTGGAAAGGCAGGAGGAAGCCAGGTGGGATCCATGGAATTTTTAATGGCACTGGACACCTATGTTTGTGCAACTGAACTGCCTCCACATATTGGTAGTCTCAGTTACCTCCTGGAGAAAACCTTTTCCTCCCTATTGTTACCTCCTGAAGGAAACCTTTTCCTCCCTATTGCCAGCCTTCTTGGGGATCTATCTGCCTTACTGTCCTGCTTTGAACCACCTCGAGTTATGGTATTAAGCCTAAAACTTGAGATAGAAGATTCCCAACATTTCTACATTATGGCAGACTTTAGGGTGAAACCCCAAGATATGGAGCCAGAGACCACTGAGTTCCATTTGTACTAATAATGCAAGCCCAGAATCATCTCAAGAAGTTAAACAGCATGTGATGTGGAGACAAGAAGTTTCTAAGATTTTTTTTTAAGTTGTTCCTGTGACTTAGACAACACACTGTCCATTTTCAGAAGGATTTTGAAATCCAACTTAGATGCTCTGCTACAATTGCTCTTTCAGTTTGCATAAATAATTTTAATTGAAGACTTCAAGGGAATAGACAAATGACAGGGCTAAAAAGAATCAAGAGCTCTCTTCATATCTTGAGGAATGTCTATTTGTAGGCAGTACTCAACAATGCTCAGTAGCTCAGAGAGGCAGCACAGACTCAAGCTCTAACTCCATATCAGGCAGAGCAGATAGTGACACGTGGATTTTTTGCAACTCAGAGAGAACACAAGGATATTGAATATCACACCAGCCAACTGAAAAATCTGACAAGGTGCACACAAAGACCTCAGATGCAGACAGTAATAGTGTGTGGTATACAAAATATGGATACTTTTTTAGGTCTAGGCTGGTCTCTGTCCTCTATCATTCAATGAGTACCTCACAATATAGTGAATATCAAAAGAAGGAAAATATGAAGAAAACACTAAAATAAGAACCTCATGGAGATTAAAATTCAGTAACTTTGTGACAGAAGTAGACACCTTTTCTAGCTAACATAAGGTTAACATAAGGAGAAATTTACAGATATTACTGTGACCACTGTACCAAGTCACCTGAAAGCCATAGAAACATAAAAAGTAATCTTAGAAAAAAGTAGCACAAGTACTAAAAATTTCTAGCAACCTAAGTACTACTTCCTGCTCTTTCTATTTACACTCAGAACTCAATGAATTGCCTGACTTAAAATATGAAAGAAAGAGGGATTGAAAAAGAATCTCTTAATTGCTATTAATATTCCTAAGATGCAAGTATTAGTTTTACTGTCACCATCACACATTTAAAACCACAAGTCATATCCATTTCCCCAGTGAAAGTGAGTCTTAATATATGATATCAAATAAATAGTAAAACTGGCATTTTTTTCTTTGCTTCGTGTTTGAAACCCCTTAAATATGTGGTCATGTTTCAGCACTTCTGTGACAGAGGAATAGAAGATTTATCCTGTAAAATTTAAGTTCAGAGTCACATTTAGTCCCCTTTAAACAACAAACAAATAATTAAGAGTTTTACTTTAAAGAATTCTGGTTACGTAGAGACTCAGGACAAAATTGTGAGGAACAGCAATACTGATAGATTGTTAAAACAGGGTTAATTTTAACTCTACACCTCTTGAATGATTTTGGCATTAGTTACATGATGTGCAAGTTTCTATGGTGAGAAATATAAAGTGGATTAAATTAAATGGGATGATGCGTACTGCAAAAAAAAAAAAAAAAAAGTTGTATCTGTTTGTCTCAGCTATGAATTAGCTGGGCATCTATTAACTCTGTCCTCACGTCTGGTGTAAAAACCACAGCACTCACATTGTGGTTCCAGACTCCAGGCCCTCTCAATCTCCTTGATTTAAAAAGCCAAATTAAATTGTGAAATGAAAGAAGACTGGTACTGAAAAACCAGGCTGAGGTTTTAACAAATAGTTACACTTCGTATGTCTCACAAACAAGAAAATGCAACCAGCACCACTGGTGGAAGGAACTGTAGATTTTGGTTGTATCTGATGCAAATATAGTGCTTCTGCTGTGCTTTGCACCATTTCATCATCTGCCTGGAGGATGCTGGAATGCAAGCAGTAAATATAACACAAATTCACACTGACTGGCCTAATGTGGGTGGGAGAAATCACTCTCCCCGATGCCTGAAGTAATTTTTGTTATTGCTGTTAGTTACTTTCCAAACAGTTAATTTTCTTTCTCTGAACTCCATAGGCTGATTAGCAACATATGGAGACAAAGAGAGATGTGCAGTCTCAGCAAGACTAAAACATCAGATGAAACATCCTAGCTTCCAAATAATACAGGGGTAGTAAGGGAAGCTGGTAATACAAGCTGGTTTTCTATGTGCTGCTCTGCTCTCACAGTCCTGTCTCACCTGGCACCAGCTTGCAACTGCAAGGAATACACTTCATGAGGCCTTGGTGCATATTATCGGAGTGTTTTAGCCTGGAGATGCATAACAGCCATGAAAAGATAGTTCTTCCTCAGCAGTCCAACTAGTAGCACAGCTTCTCATGTTCCTAACACCATGCCTTAACTTTGGGAGGTCAGTTTTCCTGGAGTCACTGGAAGGGAGGTGTCAGGCAGGTAAGATAACTAAATTTCAGCCAGCTTCTGGTACTGTGGAAATCCAGCCCTACACATATGTGACGTATGAGGTCAGTGCAGCTCTTGAGATGGCAACTGTGGTTAAACGGTTACCTACCCAGGGCAGGGAATGTTGTAAAAGAGAAGATTATCAGTTGGGTTTTGACTGATAGCATGCCAGAAAGACATGACTGGTTTGAAAAAGAATATGTGGTGTGTGGTCTTGATACACTGAGTGATGTTCTGAAAGTACTAACATTTCCAGATGACTGCCAAAACACAGATTTTAATTTTAACATATTTGCTTCTTTGGATTGAAGGCATTCTTTGTGCATACATAGTTCATCTTTTCTGTTGCTCAAACTAGACAGCTTGCATCTCAGCTGATCTCACATTAGGTGAGATGACGGTTTGTTCACATGATCTGACAATGGATAAAGAGGGAACAGAATTAGGGATGTGTATGAACTTGTAAAAATGTATCGTTTTGCAGATATTCCCAATTCCTTCTGCCTTGAGTACTTCACTTTTCATAGAAATTGTAAGATATTAGCCTTACTGTGAAAAAATATGCATTAATGAAACTAGATAATTATTCCCTAAGCCTAGTGACATTGTAGGGTCAACCACCTGATAATGGCTTTGGGTCTGCTATTATTCACTTAAATAGTAACATTTATGGCTCTGTAGATCAACAAGTGTGGTTTCTCCAATTTGCTTACATTTAAAGTAACCTCAGCTTCTTAAAAAATCCATCAAATGCAGAAGATTGTTATGGTCTTGACGGTACATCCATGGATAGCAGCAAGGCAATGGGTCACTCCTTCCAGCATTTCTAACAGCTCATTCCCTTTGGAGATCTCTAAGGTGCAGTAAAAATTCTGAGTGGCAGATGTGGGACCAATCTAGCTTTTGTCTCTAGGCTTCATCCTATTACAGTCATGCAAAAGTAATAGATGTCTGCTTATATGGTAGGTGTAGACATCTGTATTGTAGACAAGTATATCTGTTAGCTGAAACTTATCTTTAATTTATGAATTTCCATCTCTAAAATAGATAAACTAATATAGAAAAACTACCATTCCTGAGAGAACAACATCTAGAAAAAGCCCAAGTCTGCATTGTTTACAGATGATTTAGCATCTTAAAGCTGGCCAAGTATATGCTTGGCAGATGAAATGAAAGAATATGTTTCCTCTTTCTTGATTCACACTGTTGAGCTATGACATCTCACCACAGATTTATGTTTCTGGAAAGTTCAACCTCCAATAACCAAAGATACTCATCATTCAGAAGGGTCATCACCAGACTCCAAGAACCACTTGTGCACCATGTCTTTGAGCTGTTCCATGGAAACTTTCACCAAAGGAAATGGAGCTTGCTGAAATGCAGAGAGTGAGAATCTTTCCCCAAGCTTGATTATGTGAGAGTGTTTCAGTTTATCCAGTCCATTGAATAACCTTGAGAATTGTAGGAGAGTTTTTGCCTTTGCAGCTTCAGCTTTTATCTAACTCAGCTGCAGGCCTAAATCTTTGTTTGCCTTAAAACAGCAGTCAGTCAAAATCAGTCACTGTATAAAAATCTTTTAATGTAGATGCAGTCTTTTACCAGTGATGTTCACTCAGCATTTTAATGGAATGCAGGGGCCTCTTAAATACAGACAGTTTTCTATCGGATGCATGAGGCTTCAGACAAGACAAAGCAGTGTAACCTCCCAGAAAAGAATGTGGTATCAGCTCCTAGGCTGTCCTGAGGTACAGAGATGTTGTGGAGTGTAATGTTCATATCCAGCAGCTTGATTGAGCTCCAAATGCTATAACATGTCCTAGAAAGGCATTTTCAGGATTATTAACAGCCATTAGAGCACAGATGCTAGATTTACATGAGAGCATAATAGCCCCTACGAATTCCGAAACATCTGGCAAATGGGATCAGGAATGTAATTTTGGTTGTTTTTGACTCATTCACTGAGATGTGGTTCCTCTGAGTCTGCTTGTGAGGCTTATTGTGGGTCTAGGACAAATATAAATACCTCTTATTGCCCAGCACTGGGCACCAAGTGGGGCTGATAGATTGTCAGGACCTCAGATATCTCTTGTTGCGTCTCAGTGCACTCCGTTTGCCTCATTGCTTTGTTTCACAGCAATGGCAAGTCACTGTCAGGCAGCTGCTTCTGTGTTCCCAGTGGCTTCCAGGATTTCAGCAGTGTTCCTCAGGGGTCAGTACTGGGAGAGGCACCATTTAACATCTTTGTTGGTGATTTGGACACAGGGATTGAGTGTACCCTCAACAAGCTTGCTGACGACACCAAGCTGTGTGGTAACATGCTGGAGTGGAAGGTGGACCTGTTTCTGGTATGGGAGGTGGGACTGGATGATCTTGAAGGCCCTTTTGAACCCAAACCATTCTATGGTTCCAAAGGTTGAAATCCAAAACTGCCCCATTGTGAAACCTGCAGGTCAAACTACTTTGTTATGATCATATTAAAGAGTGACAATGTCTTACATAGACTCACTGCTGAATAGCATTTGCATCTGACCCCTACATTAGATTTTGGGTGGAGAAATAAACCAAAGTTACAATGGTAGTTTTCTATGAGCTCATTTCTTTAACAATTAGCTTGAACTACAGCTTTGGTGCCTTCAGCTTGTGGCCAAATATTAGCTAAGATAAAAGAGATGGTGCCTTTTCTTCCTTTTTCCCCCAAATCTGATGCAGGTCTGAAGCATGAAGATTTTGATAACCACTTGGCCAAAAAATAGTATCAGCCTCGCAAGGGACAGGGTCCAGAATCATATTAGCGCTAGGAGCACCGCTGCCTGTGGTTATCCCTTACACTCAGGCTGCTTCACAGATCATTGTCGCTGCCCTCAGAATTTCTACTATGATGCCCTACTGTCACAATATGATGTTTTGCTCATTAATCAAAGCTTCCCACAACTCTGATTGTATCTGGAATGTACATAAATTGAACAACAACAAACAGTTTGTATCAAAAGAATAAATAAAATCTATTTTAAAGGCCCTATTCATTATCCAATGATGCCTACCTAACAAACAAAAAGAAATGTATGTAATTTCAAGTAGTTTTCAAATGTAAGATTTTAACAGCTTTATGAACAAAAAGCTATTGACGGAACCTGGAAGATTTTCATATCTTCAGTTGATTATATTGTAAAATAGCTGAATAGAGAGAGAAATTCAAATTCAGGAAATGTAAGCACTTTGTTGAACAGTGCTTTTATAAACATGCTGACCTGAAATATATTTTTTTCATTTTACCATTATCATATTTAAAAATTACTTTATTCACAGAAACCACGTTAGATGCCACAATCATTAGTCTGAGATTTTCCAATTACTTTACATCAGAACTTGTCACTCTTTTTAAAAATGAAGACATTTGAGGCCAAAATTTGTTCTGAGATCTAATTTTGTATGTTTGGGGTCACATAATTATAGAGTGATTATATATTTGAATGTACATTTCTGCTTTGCATTACTAATGTAGTTGAATTAATAACCTGAGGAAAAAAACCAATGCTATTTCTGTGCATTTTAAAGCACATTTTTCTTACATGTTCTCATCACAATCCATGACTACAATAATGACCATCAACAGTATTATGAAACCTATATTCAATTTCAACATAAAAATTCAAGTAAGTTGCAAGGATACCCTGTGTTCCAGAGGAAAAAACTCCATATAACCAGCCCACACCTCAGACGGATTAGCAAGTAACTATATTTGAGTGCTGCATCTGAGAATGCTAAACCATGACAAACAAGGAAAAGCTCTCATGCCGTGTATTAGAGAGTATGAAAATATTAGGGAAAAATGAAGTTTATGTCACTGACATCTTCTGAACTTCAGGAAGTCTGTTGTATCCTTTCTTCACTTAATCACCTAATTTGATAAATTTTGCCTTTGGGAACTAAATTGCATTAAGTTAAAATGACAACAAGAACTGAGAATTAAAAAGCTGTTAGACTAATGTATTTTATAAAATCAGTGCCAAAAATCTATATTCTACTTCTTTCTTACATTTTACTTCTTCATATAAATTTTCTGTTTATCTATTTGGCATTAGAAACATCATGCCGGGTATAACATTAGATTTCAAGCAAATTCTGGTTTTTTTTTTTTTTTTTAAATAATACTTTTCATAACCTTCACACTTCCTACTTGCAGAGTCCTGGAGAGTCCTACAAAATAAACTAGAATTCAGGGTGATTTATTCTGACATATGAATATGACTACAATAAAAAAACTGACAACAATAAAAGAAGGATGAAATGAAATGAAATTTCCAGAAAAGTCACTTCAGATTATTCCACTTGCATCATTTGTGCCTGTATGTGTTTCTGTGTCTGCTCCCTGTACTGTAACACACTAAAACTAAAAACTCTGCTGCTGTGATCCATCCACAATGATTAGTTATCAAAGTTTGGAAAATTATCTTCACAGTGACTCCGGCCACCATGAACTTGGTTTTCTGCAAAGGCAACAAAAATCCCAAACTAGCATGTCTTTATTACAACGTCTTGGTGAGAAATGGAAGGATAAATTATGCATGTCTCATTACCAATGTGCAGCATGATTTATTATCTGAGGAACAAGGACTGCTGGGGAAAGATGGTACAGAGTGACAGGGCTGCACAAACATAGGACTTCAGTCCCTACGAACCAGCTGCACCTGTGGAAAGCCCAACCAGACCTAAAGAACAAAAATCACACAACAATAGAATGGTCTGTGTTGAAAGGGACTTTCAAGATCATCTACTTCCACTCACTAGACCAGGTTGCTCAGGGCCCTGTCCAACCTGGCCTTCAACACTTCCAGGGATGGGGCATCCACAACTTCTTGGCAAAAGTCTTCACCATGAGAGTGGTGAAACGCTGGGACAGGAGTCCACAGAGGCTGTGGAATCTGTGCCTCACGAAATTTTCTCAAGACCTTGAGAAACCTGATCCAATCACAAAGTTAGCCTTGTTTTAAGCAGGGGGTTAGTGATCGAAGGTCCCTGCCAACTGAAATTATTCTATTATTTTGTGACTGTCTTTTCCTAAGGAAGGCAACAGCTGCTTGGAAACTGAATTCATCTTCCTCCAAAAGAGTTTCATGCGTACATAGACCTGATGTGACCTTTCAGACAGTGGTTTGCAATCTTTATCCATCTGTGAACATGACAATGTTTGCAGTGGTGGTCCAGATCTTCAGAGCAGCTTTAAATCTCTTCAGAGGAAGTTTCTTTTATTTCATGAGTTTTCACAGATTCTTTATTAATAGGACACAAATGCCTATGTGTCCATATGCCACACTGAAAACTCATGTTAGATGGTTCTAATGAGAACAGTATTGAATCAGACTCAACTGATTATTTTGCAAAACCATCCTTTCTAAAGAAATAAATTTGCACTCAGTAGTCTGTGTCCTCTCCCTCTCTCTCTTTTCTTTCCATGCAGACTTGCCTCAAGTAAACAGCCTATAAACCATGTCCCATTTTTATGTAGGAAAATGCAGAGATCTTTTCTCCCAAAATATTGTGAAATGGGAAAAATAAGCTACTTGGCATTTATTAGAAAGAAAAATTATAAGAAAGTTTTACCAAGAAACTTGCCTTTTCTACATATTAACACAGAAAGTCAGATGGAAAATGGATGCATTCATGGAGAGAGTGAGACTCAGAAATCTATTTCTCATTCTATTTCTTACATAAAAGAACAGAGGAACCTTCATAATTACCTGTTTCCATTTTCCCATCTTGTGCTGCAGGCCCATCAGGAATTACACTCTTCACCTGGAGAAACTCATCTGGCTCGTCCCCACCAATGATGGTAAATCCAAAACCCATGTTGCTTTTCTTAAGAGTTGTGCTGAGGAAAGTCCCCTTCAGCTGTGATGCATCACGGGTGAAGAGTGGTTTTTCTACATCAGTCAACACAAACAAGAAAGACAAAAGTTCTGATCTAGTCACAACACAGCAGGGACAACAGATAACAATATTGGCTGACACCAAGTGACAGTGTATCAAAGGCAAGAAAATAAAGAGTGCAGGCATTCCAGGAAAAATATTTGTGAGTTCTTGTACTAATACAAAGCTTAAAACATATTTCTTATCTATGGCAGATCAGCCATAAATGAAGAGATATAAATATCCTTTGATATTAGAAATCCATTTAAAAGTGGATATTGTGTAGCTAAAATAATTACAACAATAAAAATGATCTGTGAGGTAATTTAAAAACCTCTTTCCTAACCTATAAATTCAGCTTTATCTACAAAGTAATTCATCCTTCATAATTTCCCTCTCAACCACAATGAGGAAAATATCCCCTGTGAATATCTCATTCCATTTGTTACTGAGAAGAGCTAAATATTAGGTGAGCTTTCCTCTCCAAACACGCGGGGTTTAGGCATCCAACAAATGACACACACGGACTGCTGTGCAAGCTTCGTGTCCCCTCTCCACGTGCCTCGGGGTGCAGTGTAGGTGCTGGGGGCTCCCCGTGCTTCTCTCCCATGCTGCACTCGGTGAGGGAGGGTTGGGGAAGGTGTGGAGTTTGTGACCCCAGCCGGTCCCAGGCTGGTGGGGCTGGCGGCAGCGTGGACATACCGTACAGCCCGCGCGCCCCGGCGGGGTCGCGCCGGCACTGCGACAGGTCATTCACACTGCGGGACCTCTTGGGAGCAGGGCGCAGGCGGGCAAATTTGGGTCTAGGTAAGGTTGATGAGGAGCTTTCTACTGTTACAAAGGAGAACAAGCCTCATTCTCTGACTATAACCTTACATTGAAGTTCATTTGTCTATACCAGTACTGTTTGCTCTTATATAACTCATTTTGAGCGCATTAATTTTTATGTTACCAAGTAGCTGCTTTCTTGTAAACTCCTACAACACTGTGCTTGAGGATTTTCACCTAATTGATACTTGCTAGATGAGCTAGCTTAGAAACATAACAAACATAAATTAAGAGTAATTTAGAAAAAGTACAATTAAGTATTTCAGTGTTGCCAAACTCGGGTGCTCAAGAGAGAGTCGTACATTCTCAAGAAGAGAATTTATGATTTTATTTAGAAAATTACTTTGGGAGTCTTATTGTGCTTTCAGTTTCTCAGCCTTTAGGAAACACCAGATTCAACTTTTCTACTTTTTTGCTGTACCTCTGAAGGTTTTACTTGGCTCAGGAGTCCTGCAACTATTTGAATTCGGACATTTAAGGGAGAAAATTGCTAAGATATAGGTGATAATCTTTTGAGAATTGGCAGACTATCAGACTATGACAAAATCATTGTCACATAAACAGGAGAGGAGGATCTTTCATCTTAACTAAGATAGCTGACGTGGTACTGTACCTCGGAAACCTTGGGCCTGCATAGGCTTTGTTCCAAGTTCTGCGTTGGGCATGTTATGCTGCTGTAGCTTCCTTTTTGCTTCTAGGACAGGGTTTTCAAATTGAGTTCTTCTATTTATGTGGCTGGAAAAAAATTGGTTTTGATTAAAAACTGGGTTCAGATGGGTAAAATGATAATTTTCACAGCAGGGTGCTGTATGTGGCTAACATGTGCATGGTTAGAGAGTGAAACTGTGATGAACTCCCAATGGGCCTGAGCGTGCCCCTCACATTCCACACGATTTTGCTGGGGATGAGAATATTCAGCCTGTGCCCTGTGTAACGAGCAGCACTAAGCAGCATCCTATCACTTCAATATGCTGCACTCTGCTACAGACAGATGTTTTTGATCCATGGGACTGCATATTAAACAGCAGCACTGCTGAAATATGGTACAGCAACAGTTTTTCATGTCTTCAGTATGACCACTGTTCTGTGTATGATTCAAAGGATCTCAACAAGTTTTGTGCATTATTATCAATTAGTTGTAAGCGAAACTACTCAATCACTTACAGAAAAAGAAAAGCCTAGAACACAGAGGGCTTTTATGATGCTAACTTAGAAATAAATCTAACATAGGTAATAAATTGAAGATTATTCCTTTTTAATACTGTGGTGTGTACCTGCTCAGCTGTACAGAAAAATCAGATGCAGAAACTAAGTTAGATGGTAGATCAGAACTATATAGATCATATATGAAATACAAGGAAAGTTAGTAAACACATTTTTTCTTGTTGCTTTACATTTCCTACTAGAGGTCATTAAGTACATCTCTGTCATTACACCACTATTCTTCTACGTTGTGTTTAGAACTATGGTGTTTACTACATACTGTCACCATATTGATTTTAATTCTTTAAAACACACATTTTATCAGTCACTGAGCAATCCTACAATACTGTCCTCGGATATGTTTTGCATGTTTTCTGAAGAAGGCAAAACAATGTAGTAGGCTGCATGGAACAAATCCGCAAGATAGGATCACAATAGAATCACAACAGAGAAGAGGCTTGTGCTTCAAACACTGCTCTGGGGAAACAAATACATATGTACAGAAGGGCAGGCTTATGTCACTCCTTATGTGTTCTCACTGGGCTACTATCTACAGAGGTCTTCTCAAATTCAATCCCAATTATGGGCTTTAAGCACTTGGACAGGTGACCTGGGAACTTTCAAAACCCTAAGATCCTAAAAGGGTGTCTTTTTTTTTACACTGAAATGACCTTTTGTGCCACATTAAGCACTTTTCAGGTCCTTTGGGATTCTGATCCTACCACTGCTTCAAAGAAAATAAGTGGAATTGCCATGAGAAAGTGAGGTAGAGGAAAGGCAGCAAGTCCTATGGGAGTGCAATACACTTGCAAAATAGGAATTAGTGGGCAGTGTTAATGAAATGAAAAGACTTTCAGTCATGTAAAAGACTATTTGATTTAATGAGGTGAAGTAAATGTGATAAATCCTGAAGTTGCTGCTTTGTTCACATGGCTGTAACTCATTCAAGTGGCAGCTAACTTACTCTCATACTCTAAAATTTTGATTAATAGTCTTCAGTAAATTTTGGTCTGTGTTGCAGACAGAGAAAGTTCCTCTCATTTCTTTCCTTCTTCAGACAGGCTGTAGGCATTCCTTTCCCAGACTTTTGCTTTCTGTTATTTCTAGTAATTGTCAGGGTCTTCAGCACCTTATCCTATTGCAAACTTAGAAACTTATGATGAAAGGGAGAAAAGCTTTACTAGTTAAAAATGGAGAAAGCAAGACTTACATGCATTAAATAAGGTAATCATGAACTACTAACGTAAGCATGAAAAAAGTAATTATGTGATGTGTTTATCATGGGATGTATTTCCATATTGTACAGGAAATACTGCTTTTGCCTTTAAACAAGACAGTGATGAAACTGAAATACTACATAAAGTTCTGAGCACCCATGATCAAATGAAATGAATCCATATGAAAGGTTTTACAGGAAGACCAGTGAAATAGAGTCTTCTATTATAGAAGATCAAAGGAGTTTTAGCTTTTTATTCAAGCAGAATTAATTCTAATACATGATTGCATTTTATGAATACATTTGGAAGTAAATACTAGAATGTATTAAAGATGGCAGGATTTTTACATACTTGAAGTCTGTAGGCTTCTCACAGGAGAAATGTGAAGTTAGAAAACAGCTTCTGGTAGGAGATATGGAGTGCAATATCCAGCTCGTTTTATGTCAGCATTTCATAAAGTTAAAACCAGGGTTGCTACACAGTGAGTTGAGTTAATTGCTTCAACATAGGAATCATCTCTTACTTTAGAGGCTCTAAAGTATCCTGCCCTGTTCTCCAGCTGCCCTCCACAAGAGCATAGGTTTCCCACGGCTTTCATGCCATAATATCATGCAGACATAATGGATATCCAAGGTTACACTCCAGATCTTCATTCAGGACCTTGCGCCATGCTTAGTGTCATGTTATAATTGCAGGGCACATCTCAGAGCTGCAGGAGGGCCCTTGCAGGCCTAAGTTTCAACTTATATGTAGTTCTGTGATATAAAAGAAGGGATTTTTTGCTAATATCAGCGGTGCTCATGGCTCAAGAAAGATTAATTACTGTGATACTGACATCACAGCTAGAATCTGTTTTCTACTGCCTACCTACAGTTTCTAGGCAGAGCTTAAGTTGTGGTTTGGTCCATTTACACAGAAATGCCTTTGATAACAACTATCTTGAAAATGACATTTTGTCCTGTCAGATCAGATAGGAAGACTAAAAGAGGTACTTGAAGCACCTCATGTTGCTGGTGCAATTTTAATAATTCTAAGCTTCAACTTAAATCCATATTTTGACTGTTTTATGGTAGTGTGCAGTCTCAAAGGCACAATGTAAAATTTCCAACTAATTCAAAAAAACTGCATTAAATATTGTGTCCAAGAGGAGTAAAAGAAAAGAAAATTATACTGATAATCAGTCATTTTTATCAGTCAGTAATACTATATTATGCTCCTAGACTGATGATACATGAAACATATCTCTTTTATGCAATTTTAAGTGTTAAACAGCTTCATGGCTAAATCAGAAGAGCTCCTGATGAGTTTACTTGAGAAAGAAGTTATTAAGCTAAGTAATTCTCTTGAAAGGACATTCTATCTTTTCATCTAGCTACTTCAACAGCATACAAAATATATATTACTAGCCTAGGCCTTCATAAGACAAGCCAAATGAGACTTTAAGAGATGGTTACAAATAAGTGCTTTTGTGGTTAAAACAAGATTTTGGATGGTAACCAAAATGTATTGCTCATTGCTCATAGGATCTAATTCAATGAACAATTCTAACTTAAATTTTCTTCCTTTATTTTATATGATATATATAAAATCTAAAAGCCTAATCCAAAGCCCAATCCAACTATTTTCTTCTAGTGCCACTGTGGCTGAGCAGAGAAGGAGTGGCTGGTGCTGCTGGCCCCTGTTGGCTCACTGTGTCTTAACTGGGGAGAAACCCTCAGAGACAGGATTTGCTTTTGGGCTGCGTTTACTTGTGATGTCAAAACACTGTCTCTGTGTGATGAGGAGGTACCATCACCACTAGCCAGCCCATAAGACATAGACACAGTTCTGCCCTCTCATCAGTCAATGGGGCCAGGTTAAGATGTTTTTGTGGTAAGTTTCAGGTTAGATGCACTTAAGACAACTGAAGCACATCCTTAGGAGATGTGTGGGCAGTAGTGCCTAGTTTGCAGGCTTTACTTGACGGTCAAGGTACTGAGCTCTGACAAAACGGTAGCAGGTCAGAGCATGTGCACCAGTAGAAGGAGTTTAATCTATCTGCTTTTCTTAGCTACTTTAATATATGGGGTGGGGTTTTTTGCAGTTTTTGCCTATAGCTTTTGAAATTGTTGCCTATTACCCAACAAAGTAATTCTGGGGGTCAGGATGCCTATAAAATGGATATTCTAATGCATAACTTGTTAGTGTCTATCTACTGTTTTTATTCACATTTTTCAGCTGATAACACTTTATAATGACAAAAAGACCTGAGATAACTTTTTCTGTTTGAGTACTAACAGATTGTTGTCAGAAGCTGTAAGTCAAGGAGGTATATTTTTCCAGACTAAATACCTGTATGGTTAATTTAGCCGTTCTATTAAAGAGTCCATGCCTTGAAATTGAGCTCTATGTTGTACTTAATCATCCCTAAAGAGGGAAACAATCTTTTGGCAATTAGAATCCTGAAAGACCCAATGCACTCTAATGACTACTTCCTCTCCATAGCCCTGCACAGCTCAGTGCTGTTAATTCTCAGTTTACAGATTAAGACCAGATTGCATGAAAGTTAACAAACACATTAGCAAACACTTCTCATTTATGTCAAACATCTACACATTACAAATGAAGTCTGGACCTGCATAAAAAAGCAAATGAAAATTATAATAATATCTCACACCTACATTAATGCATGATTAAGAGAGGTAGTTATACTGGAGACCTTTTTTTTAACAGAATTTGAAAAAACATTGTGATTAGTCTTTATCAACTTGACTAGCAAGAGGTTTAAGTTTCTTTGTTTTGGTTGGTTTTCTTTTTTAGCTTTTTCTCCGGTCTCAGAATATTTGAGCTGAACACGGCTGCTCCTTGTAAGGGAAAACGGAGTCTCTCTGCCTCATTGCTCATCCTTACAAACTTCCTATGGCATACAAATATCTCAGTGAGTGGAGTACAAGCCCTTCTTTCATGAGGATTTTGTAGGCCTGCATGTAAACTCGGGCTGGACATGAATGTATGGAAGTTTGTAACCTTGCTTTTCATCATTTACCTACTTTTATGACATAATTAAGAGAGTTTATTGTAATCTGATTTTATCTAGTTAAAAATGAACTCATCTGTTGAATACTGGTAATGAAAAAGCTGTGACTGTTATATATTTTAGCAGGAAAAAATGGAAAGCAATCTTTGTTTCAAACTTATTGAGCTCAGACAGCAAATTAAACTACAGCTACATTTTACTGACTATAAAATTCCATATGAATTCAGCAGGGCTGTAGTTTTAATGACATACCATGAGCATCCATTCCACTTCTAAAAACCTCTGAGACTGCAGTAGGTTTGATGTATCTGTCCACAAATCTTATCTGTAGTAGGATTAATAAATTTCGCACTAACAGCCTCAAAACATGTAATTGCACAATAACATCTGGGTCTGGTGCCTAGCATCTATTTACCTGTGATTGGACATGAAATGCAGATAAATATTTGTTCCTTTTCTGACCCTGCAGTGGAGTGTGAGCCTTGCTGGTGCCAGAATGCCTTAGGCTGCACTAACAACCAAGCGGAGTCTCAGTAAGAGATTAATGCACAGAAATTGCACAACACCTGCTACACCCCAAAATACACTAAAAACCACTGGGACAGATGCCTCACTTACACCCAGCAGCTGCATAATTGCAGGTGCAGAAATCTTTGGGGGGGTTAAGCACAAAATTATATGAGAACTGCAGCCTCTGCCTACCTGGGGACATCATAAAAGAACTCAGGCATCACAAGGGAGAGTAATTTAATGGTATTAGTAGGGACGTCAAAACTTATCTTTTTGCTTGAATCTGGACTGACTAAGGTGACTTGAGCTGAGCAGCAAAGTAGATGGGGCTGCCGGCTCTTTCACCTGAGGACAGGAGGCAAGCTGGGGACAAAGAAGAAGAGCAGGTGCTCTGGCATTTGGAGAATGGGACAGAAGGAGTCAGCAGAGCAGTGACCAAACACCATTTTCAGTTGTTTGCTTGGTTTGTAGAAGGCTGAGGAACATGCATGGGCATCCACAAGCTGCTGCTGTGACAGCAGGTAAGAAAGGGGCATCTTACAACTTCTGGACCTCTAGAAATGATGACTTTTTGATCTCCCTGCACACCTGGCATGCTAACAGCAGCATATCCTGAAGTCTGGAAAAGCTGCAACGCCAATATCTGTCCAGGGCAATCCTGCAGTCAGTGTGTTGGTATGGATTCAAGAGACCAAAGTAATAATATGACACGCAAAGGAAATTTTCTATTTTCTATGAAGCAACTAGATAAATATACTGCTTGAGTGTCAGGATTTAAAACTGAGATTTTAGGTCAGGGGCCATATTCTCTAAAGATCTCTCTTGTCTAATAAAAGGCACTAATGGATAGTTGTTTCTCAACCTTTCAAGTGCTGTCTGCACAGTGACTGAAGTCACTCCTCTCCTGTATACTGTCTGTAGAGAGAGCAGAGTGAGAACTGACCCCTCCCAAACAAGTATCACAATCTGAACCTAGATTTATTTTGCATAAGTCTCATTCACTGTGCTAAGTTAAAAAGCAGAGGAACTCATCTCTCAGATTTACTTATTTTATGTACAAACTGGCCAGGTTCTACCACTACTTCAAACAAAAGCATTTTGTTGGCCTTTGCACAGAGGAATAAGAAGTTTTTTTTTTTTGTTTTTTTTTTTTCCCCTTGTTTCATGACTAAGATATAATCTGAAGAAAATGAAAGCAAGGATTGTGCTATGAAAATAGAACTTATATTCTTTTCAACTGCACTTTTAAATACAAGATAAAACATAACATCCCTAAAATTTTATATGCAGCATATAAATAACTTGACTTCTGGTATAAACAGTATAAACACCTGATTTGCAGTAGTTGAGGACTACCCAGGAAAGGATCTTAACTGAGTTAAAATGAGTATGCTTTACTCTATTCACTGATTAACAAGATTCATACCTTGCTGGATATCCAAAGCTTACATAGAAAATGCAACATCTCTTTAATGAATATGCTCTTTGTACAAGTATCAGCTGGAATGTTACCATGAAACCAGACCCTGGATAAAGAGAGTGACTGACTGGACACATTAGCTGCACTGATGGCTGAGAATTCCTGGTATACCCCTCGTTTAACAGGCCAAGTAATTGTACCCATTCCTTGCCAGGCTAAGCAGAAGATACTAGTATTAGGTTATGACATATTAATAGCAACTTAATATTGAACTTGGGAACTTACTCAACATAATAAGTGCCATAAATGGGATCATCAATTTTCTCCCAGCCATATGGAAGCTCTGAAAAACAAAGAGTTATCTCTCTCAGTAAATGCAGTCAGAATGCTAGATTTCTAATAACAAAATTGTGGATCTTTACTGGGTGTTGAGGGAAATAACAGTGAAATTAGATACAGTGACCAAAGCAAATGCCAAATCTTGAACACACCTCATGTCAGCCACAAGCAGTAGTAACTTAGAAATTTGCATGCAAAACCAGCTCTCAGTCTCTAAAGCAACAGATTTTGATTGAACTTCTTTATTGTTCCAACAGTTGTACCAGCCAACAGCTGTAGCACATCTTGTGTGACATCACTGCCAGAGGAAGTGAGGGCATTCTATTTTCACAAATAGGTACACACAAAAAAATTATTTTGCTTTTAGAGCTTTTTTTTCTTAGGAATCCTGGAAAAGTTGGCCTAGAAGGAACAAAAAGAGTTTGTCTTCTGCCATATAAGTACAGTATGTATACTGAAACAATTGCATCATTTGTCTTACTGTGATGGCAGTTCCACAGTCTCCGAAGGCATCCTGTTCCAAAGTTTAGTTATATATCAAGAACATAGGAGTGCAGAGCAGTACACAAAAGTACAAACCAAAATAAGATATTGTAGCATCCTCTGGACATAAAGCTAACTACATTTTGCAGAACAGAGTTCCCTAAAACATTCTGGTCTTAACAAGCAAAATGTTATCGATATTAATTCAATAATCTTGAAAATCAATCTGCCTTCATTTATAACCAAACTGCCCCATATATATTCACGTACATCCATACTTATTTTATTATCACTCACACTGAATGCTTAAAATATTATTATACTGCCAACAGAATTTCATATTGTGTTTAAAAGGCACCAGACAGAGGCAACAAGTATCTTGGTTGACACGAACAGAGTAAAAAACCTCAGTGCCAGAAGTGATGACTTTGATGGAGGAAACTCACAAAAAGATGGGCATTCCCATCATGCACAGGTGTTGATTTCTGTGCAGTTAAAGAGTATGACACGATGTATGGGGAGTGGCAATGAGATTCTATAAGGAAGTTTGATTCTGGAATTCCTTATCTCAAATTTTTTTTTTTTGTTTTTAAACTCAGTTGTACTATTTTAAAGTAACTTTTTGGAGACAATGAGTACTAAACTAGACAGAACAGAATTGATGTAGATCATATTGAACAGTCATTAAACTGGACATAAAGAAGTACTCCTGGATGACTTGAGGTTTTTTTTTCACTGACAATATGAATAGACAATTATTGACATGCTGAAAGGGGCAAATAGGAAAGCAAAGCCTGAGTGGCAGAAGGGAGGCTAAAGGGTTAAAAGGCAATGTTAATCTCTGCTTGTTACTTCTCCTTTAAATGCATCTGCAATAGCTGATCCTTTCTTGAGTGAACCTGCTTAGACTGCTGTGGCCTTCATGTCACATTGCCCCCAGGGGATGTTCCTGCTCAGCCTATTCCAATCTGCAAGGAAGGATACAACCCTCTGCCAGAGAGAGGCAGATGAGGAACTCCACGCTGGCTTTTTTTTTTAACAGAAGGCTCAGTGTTGATATTCAATTTTTCCTATTATTCTTAAGAATACTGTTAGCTTTGAAATCTTCCTAAGTCCACACTCTGAACTGCTTTTGTCAGGGCTATTTTGTTATTGTCACTTCATAGGAATAAATGCAGCACAAAGTATTTAAGCAGGTCACAGAATTACAGAATGGTTGATGTTGTAAGGGAACTTTGGATGTTGTCTAGCCCAACCCCTCTGCTAAAAGCAGGGTCAGCCAGATCAGATTGCTCAGGACCATCTTCAGTCAGAGCTTGAATATCTCCAAGGATGGAGACTCCAGAACCTTTCTGCGTAACTCTGTGCCCTTTTGCCTCCTGTCCTGTCACCACATCACTGCAAAGAGCCCAGTTCTGTCATCCTCGCACCTCCCTTCATGTCTGTATTTAGATTGATAAAATCTCCCTTGAACCTTCACGTCTTCAGGCCAAACACTCGCAGGTCTCTAAGCCTGTCTCATAGGAGGGATGCTTGAGTCCCTTAATCACCTTAGAGGCCATTCACTGGACTCTCCTCTCTATGTCCATGCCTCTCCTATACTGGGAGCCCTGGATCCAACTCTCCAGCTGTGTCTCACCTGGTGCTGAGTAGAGGGGAAGGATCATTTCGATGATCCACTGGTGATGCTCTGCAAGGCAGCCCAGGAGGCTGCTGACCTGCTTTCTTGCAGGGGCCCGTCACCGGCATGTCAAGGCTCTTAAGCATTAGAAAGCCCTGGTGCTTTCTAATGCTCCTTCCAGAAAGATCTCTGGATGCTCTTTCCAGACCTTCACAGAACCTGAGTAAAATGAGGTGAGTCACCCTATTATGACTCTTACAAAGTCCTGTGTATCTTGGAACAAGACTGTGTAATGTAATCCATAAATATTCACAAAAGTATTCAGCTGATGCACAAATCCTGTACTGGCCCTACAGTAAGTTTCATTGCCAACTCATGCATGATAAACAAGGCAAAAATCTGCTATGAAAAATGATGCTCTTACCAAACAGTATGATACAGAATGAATATAAAGTATTAGCTCAAGTACTATTAGTACATTTTATTTTCGTGTAACATTGCAAAGTTTTCTTCCCCTATTTAACTTAATATTTCTTTCATATCCGTCCCTCTAAAATTACATTTCCTTAGAGAAAAGTCAGATAGGTACCAGTAAAACCTGTACATAAAAATACACACAAACAAACACACATCCCCATATACATACACACACAGGTGTGCATAGGTTCCTCTCCCAAAGTGCATTAGTAGATGCATTTTTTTTCCAATTATGTAACAAAGAAATAAAAAAGTACATATTTTGTCCAAATTTAGAAGTAGGTATTTTTATGTAAGTACATACACTTAAAGTATGTGAATGCAGATGACATATTTTATTTTACATATGTGTGAAAATCTGAAATAATTGAGGATTCACTAATAACCTATTGGCCTATTTTTTCCTAAAGTAATACTTAATTGTATTTATGAACTGGCACAACTACTGAGAAGGAAAAAGAAAAATTCCATTTACTAGTGTAAAAGTCTGTAAAAATTTAATGAATTGGATATACTAAGGAGAACCTACTTTTAAATGCATGGACTGAACCACTGATTATCTAACATCATAAGACAGCCATGGGTTCAGAAGAAAGAAAAACAAGATTACCTTTGTGTACCATAATAAACTCCATGTAAGGTTATGCTCTAATTTTATTATTTCATTTAAGATTCGGCCTATAAGCTATGTTTAATTAAAATTCTGTGTTGACCAGTAAAACAGAATTGCTAGGGCACAAACCCCAGGCCCCTGCCTGTTGGGTACGGCACATAAGGTTAGTGGAGTGTAGTTTAGTACAGAGGTTCTATAAGAAGAATCTTCTGCTACATTAGCTTTCAGGAGCACTATGATTATTTTTCACTACATTAAATAGTGGCATCGATTCAATTTTTCACTACTGAAATGAAAGATTACAGGACAGAAATACTTTAGTGCTTCATAAAACAGGAAGCTAAGCATTTGCCAGATTAGGGGTGAGGGCACTATGGTTTCTCCTCTTGATTTCACTGTGCCCAGGGATGATCATTAGGGATGAAAGTGAACAGTAAATATTTGTAAAAGAGAATTGTAAAACACTAGTGAAGGAGATTGCTGATGGCCACCACGATGTGAATAGGGAAAGGAGCTATATCTTACAGCTCATATTCATTTGTTACCATCAGCATGCTCATTCATGTACAATTTTTGCCAGCACTAGTTCATGGATACTGTGCTATAATATGACAGACACCTTCATCTTCATGAGTTCAACACTTCTATCACTCATGGCCTCCACGTCTATTGACTCCTGAAGGCTTTCTCTGTACAGAAGGAAAAAAATTAAAAATCTGCCTTTTGAAAAAATCTTAAATATCTAACATCCTCCTATCATCCAGTGCAGGGCCTGTTCAGGAACATTTATAAAATCACCATTTAAAAATTAGTAATAGTTTGTGCAGTGGTTGGCAATGCTGACACCATGAGTGGATGTAAGGGTGCTGGGTAATCTGTGTGCTATGTTTATATCCTCTAGTTTTTTCAACTAGTACTTTATTCCTTACAAGAGAAGCAGCATCTCGCCAACACCAGCCATCCAAAACAACCTTTGCTCAGTAACCATCTGGGTGAGCTTTTAATTCAGAAGAAACTGCATCTTTAAAAGTTAAATTCTCAGTGGTAATGAAAGTCAAAAGAAAGAAAGAAAGAAAAGAAAGAGAAAGAAAGAATGAAAGAAAAAGAAAAAGAGGAAGAAAAAAGAAAGAAAGAAAAAGAAAGAAAGAAAGAAAGAAAGAAAGAAAGAAAGAAAGAAAGAAGAAAGAAAGAAAAAGAGAAAAGAAGGAAAAAGCAAGACTAATATGAATTCAAGCAGGTCACTTTAATAACCAATTGTAGTGCCTTCTTATCACAGACTGCTTATGCTAATGGTGCAGATGCTCTTATTCTGCCTTCTGAAAGCTGCTGCATTTCAGAATCATTTTTAATGGTGCCACTTAACATTCTCTAGGGATGGAGGAAGGAGTACATTTTGGATCTCAATGTGCCAAGATGAAAAAGCATATTACCAAGCCCAGAGATTAATTTTTCTGAAGTTTACCATTTACTAACTGAGTTCACCAAGGCCAGAGATTAATTTTTCTGAAGTTTACCATTTACTAACTGAGTTAAAGAGAGTCATAAAAACTTCTCAAGGTTTCAGAACAACAGGCAGCATTGTGTCACTACCCTACTGACAGGGTGGAAAGAAAGATGAGAGCATATTTCCTGATTCAGCTATATTTAAAATATTTGTATAGTTCAAAGGAATATAGCATGAGAGAGAAAAAGAAAATATAACGCCTGCTGTTATTGAAAATACTGTCAATAAGGATGTGGAAGCTGTGGAAGTCAACATGAACTTTATTCACCTGCCTTGTTAACACCCAGGCACAGGCCAGGAATCCTTTTATAACCTATATAGGAGATTTTTCAGAAAAATACTGTATCTTCCCACTCAACAGCCTGTGTTTGTTTCATCTCTTGCTTTCTGTCTTATCTTTTCTTTCTCCCTGTTACAAATTCAATTTTGCCTTTTCAAGTTAGTTACCTACTACAAAGGATATCAAAAGAGTTGGGTTAAAAGTTACAAAACAGTGCAGCTCCACAGTCCAATGCAGTGTCAGTCTTCCAGTTTCTCTAAGAGATACAATGTTTGCAAATATCTATCTCTAAGTCTAAACCAGTGTTCCTCACTGCATAGCTTACACAAAAAAACATTGTTTGTAATACCCTAAGGCACAGCACACAGATTCCCAGGGAGGGGATGCTGCTCCTGGCATGCTGTACTGCTTCCTCAGGAGCTCAGGGCTGGAGATACTCGGTTTGAATGCTTTTGTTAGTGCAAGTCCACATTTTCCAACTGATGCATGAAACATATTGTGGTTGTGCTGCTGGTCCTGAAACCTCTGATACGGGTCCCATAAGGAAAGAGAGGATAACACTGCCCAGTGAAAATCAGGACTTAACCTACTACCCCCATACCTATGTGAATTCTGCTAGGTCACCTATCTGCATTCCATCTGGAGCTCAAAAAACAAACCAAATCAACAGGTATATGCTATGGTAACACCAAGTGGGTGGGGAGAGAAAAAACTTAGATAAAAAGGTTGGAAGTTGAATTGTTCACTCTCAGTGAAAATAACAACTAAGGTAGGACTGACAATTCCACCTCCATAAAAAACCCCAAAATGACTATTTCTTTCACGGAAGACCTGGAAAACCTAGGGAATGTACCACCTCCGAGTCAAGCCATGTAAGTTCAATTTCAATGAAACTCGTGTTCTCTAACTGGCATTCTCATACCAGCAAATTTCACAGAGTCATGACTGTTTATGTTCTGTCTGCAATCAAAAGCATTCATGTGCAATTTATTCTCATGAATAAAATGTCATTATGCAAAATTTCTCCTTGCAAAATGGAAATAAATCTCTAAGTAACACTCACATCTGACAAATGCATCTTCTTCCTTCTGTGCAGCTTATTGGGACATGCTACATCCTTAATTATGTAGAACGTAGATTACTTAATATTACTATAAATTCAATAATATCTTTTCCCAGCATTGTTACAAAGTGGAATACTGGCAGCAGTAGGGATATTTTTTAACATTAGGTGTACTTGATCCCTCTGACATGCAGAACTATGTAACTGCTAATCAAGATTTGCATTAATACAGTGAAAAAGTGTCAACTGAATTACTGGAGTTTTACTGGTTTTGATTTTTTTTTTTTCAATCAAAAAGAGTCTATAAAGGGCTCATTAGTTTTTTATTCAAATAAAAATTAAACCTCCCAATCAATTAGACATAAATAAGGGGAGAAATCACTTATATATTGAAAACTTAGCTAGATTACTTTAGGCAGTGCCTGAGATGGTTTTCTTAATAAAGG
This sequence comes from Eulacestoma nigropectus, assembly GCA_013397775.1. Taxonomy (NCBI): domain Eukaryota; kingdom Metazoa; phylum Chordata; class Aves; order Passeriformes; genus Eulacestoma; species Eulacestoma nigropectus. The sequence goes on along the minus strand of VZTE01003245.1, from coordinate 905,959 downwards.
TTTAATAAGGAACTCAGTACTCAAGAGGTCAGTGGGCAATAGCTGAGGCTGGTCAAAAGTACCCTCCGTGGACCTTTTCAAGAGAAAGCGAAGAGTTTCTGTTAAAAGATTTCAAACAAATTACAAAATGTTTTCTGTGTATTTATAAAGAATAGATTTAAGGAAAGCAGAAACATTGAAAAAAAAATTATTAAAACTTTATAATTTTTTTCATCAATTTTGTTGTCCTTTTATCTTGTTGTCTGCCCTTACTCCTGCACTATTTGTGCCAGGTTCCTGGTTCGTATTACAGAACTTCTGGGGAGAGAAAAGCTTAAACCAGCTCCTTGTTGATCTCAAAGTCCCCAGTAAAGTGACCAGCATTTTGCTCGGGAAATAGAGATATCTCACATTTTAGCTACAAGTTCTTGCTCAGAAGACTGGACAGGAATGGAGCCAGGCTTCCTCAGGATAATTAAACAGCAGTGGGCCTTAGCTTCCAAGAAGAGCTTGGTAAAATGTCTGAATTCGGTGTTAAATTGCATGCTATCTCATTTTTAATATAACAAACAGTTTTAATATAAACAGAGTCACTGCTTTTCTTATCCTCACAGCTCATAGCTTTAAACTAGCCACCGTGGGCACTGCTAGGAATGAAGTCCCTTCAGGATGAGGGACATTTCTGCAGGATGCTGACTCACCCGAGGAGCCCGACCTGTGCCCTGGAGGATGCACACCCACAAGCCGAAGAGCCGAGGTGGCACTGCTGGCTGGTTCAAGGGCCAGCCGGGCCCATAAAAGGGACTGGCACTGGCACACTTGTTTTGCCTGCAGAACAGGAGCCCTGAGTACATCAACTGCATGCTGCATTATCAATTTGTATTCCTGAAGTTCAGCAGATTTGCTTCATGCCACATACAGCTCCAACGTGGAAGATCCTGCCTTTGAAACTGATTTTATTAACACTGCTGTTTTATGCTATATTCTTTAGACTTTGAAAAAAACAGACTGAAAAGAAACACTCTTTTTGATCTTTTGGATGTTCAGTGCTTGTATCTCATTACTGACTGTATCAATTCAAACCTTGTTACAAACCAGTGTTTTCTATCTAATAAATGCATGATGTCATGATGTTAGGCTTTTCTTCTATTTGCTTTTCAGTCTCTTACTTTATTCATATTCTTTCCTTTGCTGTTAAATGTTTAACAGCATACCCTATGAATTTATGGAGTTACTGAATTTACTGTTATTATAAAACCTAAACCCTCAAATTTGGCTACTGACCTAAAAAGATCCATATAAAAGTATGTAGCTACTAATAGTGCAGGCCAGATTTTATGTGAGGCTGCTAGGTATTTGTCACTCAAATTCAATGACTTTAGTTATCTCTCCACCTCTTAACCTCTAGTACAACAAATTAAAAAAGTTTATTATTCTGTAACAAACCCAAGTGACACATTTCATTGCTCTTTTCAGTGCCACACTTTACTGAGGGGGAGACAGGAATACCCTCAGCCTTCGCTCACAGCGTAAGTGCCCCTGCCCTTGCCTGTCTTGGTTGCTCTCTGCTGAACTCCTGTGTATCATGGGGTCCAAAAACTGGATTCAGTATTACAGATGCAGTCTAATAAGTCAGTTCCCAGCCTGTACTGCTTCAAGGTTTTCCTCTTGCCGAGGTGTAGAACTCTGCATTTGTCCTTGTTCAATTTCACAGGGTTTCTGCTGGCCCAGTCCTCCAGCCGGGCTAGGGCCCAATGCAGCCATGCCCTTGACTGGTCCCCACGGGGTCACCTGCAAAGCTGACTTTGTTGCCTCCTTCAGACTGTACATAGAGATGTCAAACAGGGCAGATTCATCTATAAACTGCTGCAATACTCCTCTTCCACAGGCATTCAGGTACAGTGTGGCCCATTAACCACTACCCTCTAAGCCTCAACACCCAACCAGTTGCTTACATGCACAGTTCTCCATCCACCCAGATTTTTAATGTCTTAAATGTAATACACAAGATTTTGTGACAGTCAGCAACAACAAAAAATCTTGAATAAGTCAACATAAATGACATCCACTGCTTTAACTTCATCCACAGATCCAGTAATTTTAGCACAGCAAACTGCATGATTTGCAGTGGGTAAATCCACTCTAGCTGTTCCCAGTGCATTGGATATGGATGGAATGGAGTTACCTTTCCCCACAGCAGTGCTGTGCTTTGCACCAGTAGCTAGAAGGGTGCTGATAACACACCAGCGTTTTGGCTACAGCTGAGCAGTGCTGGCACAGCATCACAGGGGTCTCCCCAGCATTCCCACCTCACCTGTTGGCTGGGTTTGGGCAAGATCTTGGGAAGGGACATAGCCTGGACAGCTCACCCAAACTCACAGAAGGGATGTTCTGTACCATATGATGTCTGCTTAGAAATAAAAGCTAAGAGAAAGGAGAAGGAATAAGAACAATCCTTATTCATGACATCTGTCTTCCAAAGCAATGGCTATGTGTGCTGAAGCCCTGAGTCCTGGGAAGTAGCTGGACATCACTGGATGGAAAGAAAAGAGCAAAATCTTTTCCTATGCTTCCGCAGGTGACCATTGCGCTTACTTTAATAAACTGCCTTTATCTTGACACATGGTTTTTTTCCCCTTCTTATTTTCTCCCCTTTGTCCAGCTGAGAAGTGGTAGGGCAGCTTGATGGGTACCTGGTATCCAGCCAAGGACAACCCACCACACTTTGTCCCCACCCTCTTCTTCAGGTGTCCAGAAATGTTCTTAGAGGACTCCATGTATCATTGTCAGGGTCTGACGTCTGCCAGTGTTCTGAGTTCCTCTGCCACAGCATCTTGAACTTCACTGTTTCATGGTCACTGTAGCTAAAGCTGCTGTTGATGATCACATCTCCTGCTAGTTCTTGCTGTTAGTTTATAACAGGTCCAGGTGTGCATCACCTCTCATTGGCTCATCTGGTACCTGTAGCAAGAGCTTATTCCCCAAAATGGTCAGAAATCTTGTTGCCTGCTTGTTTTCTTCCTTGTTGCCCCTGCAGCAGGTGTCAGGGAGCTTAAAGTCTCCCATGGAAGCCAGAATCTGTGATCAGAGACCTCCTTGAGTTGTTTAAAGTATGTTTCTTCACCCTGATCAGGGAATCTATAACAACAACCCAGTATGGTCTCCTTTACTGTCCTCTCTGATCCTGCCCCACAGACTCTCCATCAGACAGCTGTCCATCCCACAGGAGAGCTCCATACAGCCATGCTGTTCCTCTGCATGGAGGAAGCCCCTTTTTCCTCATCTCCTCCAAACATCTTTCCAGGTCAAACAAGTTATTTTGCCTTGTTTCTGAATGATTTTTAAAATAACAACACTTTAATTAAAATTTCAATCAACATTAGAAAACATTTGTTTCATGACTGCCTTTTTCTCACTGGACCTTGAGAATCTCAAGTCAATGTTTCACAATAAAGCACATACAATAATGCTTTCTGTTTATTTGGCGGCTTTTTTCTGCCTTGTTATTACAACAAATGGCAATTACTTGATTTTATTTGACAGGCCAGTGAGGCAAATGGATAGATGCAGTATAAAAAGAGACAGAAAAATGTAGCATCTGTAGTGATAATGTGAAAAAAAAAATAGCCAAGCACTACTTTGTATGCTTACAATGAACTGATTATCTGTGGGTGGTCTACAAATAAAAAGCTATTCTGCCCAGACAGTAAAATTTCAAAGGTACATTACTTATTTGTGATGAGTTGCAACCGCCTCAGAATCACCAGATACTGACCCTGGATGAAAATCTGAGAGCAGATTAAATAAACTAGTGCTCTGATCAAGTACAAGGCGTCTTACATTTCTATGTTTTATTTCCAAGTGGCCAGTGAAGTTCTACACAAACAGATAGTAGAATCCTCCTCAAGCTACTTTCTATATGATCTGTTTCCATGACTACCATGCTTTTTAATAATATATTTCACAGTTCTGAACTTGGCTGGATATATGTAATGCAGATAGAGTAGTTGTTTAAATAGTATTTGATGAAATAGATAAATCAATACAATTGATGAGAGAGATTACATTGCACTGAGGAAAATTAATGTTAACACTGCACCTGCTGAAGCAGCAATTCTTCATTTATACTAGTGAAATAAGATTAGAGTCTGGTTTTGTCTTCTCAGTGGCTTCATTGCCTTGTAGAGGGTGAGAACTTTAAAAGTCACATTTTTTGTTACTTTTTGCTTTGTTGCACAATCAGTAAAAAGCTGCTTTGGTGGCATGGAACTGCTTTCTGAAACTTCTTGTTATAACATTATTCATCATTATGCATTAGCGATATTTATGGGGACACTCACTCCATACTTTAAACATTATGTTAAAAAATTCCTTGGCATTTGAGTGACAAGGAAATATGTATGAATTCATAAGCTTATTTTTCTTTATTTGAATTGTAATGCCATCTGCCAAAACTCACTCTCAGCATGGTTCTGTGACAGCATCAGAAAGGAACTTTGCATGAGAAACAGGTGTGTGGTCCTTTTTTTAATCTACCAGACACAACGTGCTTGCATTCATAAGGGCACTTTGCAATTGTATTGTCCAATTAATACATTGATTTGTGTCAATGACAAGCTAATCAGGTTTCTAAGTCACTTTTCCTTCAGTAGTTTTAATTGTGTGGGATAATAAGACAATAAAGATCTACCCATCTTTTCTTCATGTTTCAATGTTCATTAATGTTGACATGTACTAACATCGAAGAAAAGGTATAGAAAGAAAAAAATCAAAGGAAAGCAAAGTAGTTCTTTCATCTTCATAGTAACAATTTTTTATTTCAATGTGCTGAAATGTCATAAAAAGTGACAACACATATATTTTGCACTCTGTTTGCCCTCCTCTCTTCCTTCTCAGTGTAAAACCTTCCTAAGAGTGAATAGAGTAGCAACCCAAACACTAGAGAGGGGACTGAGAGGATACTGTGTTAGCGGGATGGAGATGGAAATGAGACAGAGAGATGGAAAAAACAGTTATTGGAAGAAGAGAGTGTCTGCTCACTTTTTTCATGCATGTGCAGCAATAGACTATTTTCATGTCAGGGGACTTTCAGGTTACTCAGTCATGGCTGCCTTTATCATAAGCATCAGCCCAGAGAGATGAAGCATCTGACTTTCATGATACTGATACATGCAATTTTGGAATCAGCAACTGATCTACTTAATTCCAACAGAAAGTAACCTTTTCCTCAGTGTATGCCCTTGCACGGGTATTATATAAATTGATTATTTAAATTGAATTAATTAATTTTAATTGCATTTGTGCTTAATGGTTGAAGGTAAGTCTCCAAACTGAAGCTGTACCAACTCATTGGCATAATAAACAAATTTCAATTTGAATGCCTCTTTTTCTGTCAGTCTTTTAATTTCTGCTTTTTACTGTACCCTAGTCCCTTCAGCTTCTTAAATATCAAGGTTTAAACAAGTTCTTTAAAAAAAAGAGACCTCCAAACTTCTTCTTCTACAACTTATCCCAAAAGATGCATGGTCTACCACAAAGTTACCAGAGAATATGGGAACACGAAACACAAAAATTGAACAGATCTTTCACTGCAATTTTAGCCTAGCTTTGCCTGACTCTATTTTATGCCTTTCTAATTCCTCTGTAAACCATCTTAGAAGTAATCAGATAGAGGCATACAAAGACATCTTTTACAGACTGACCTAGTGACACATGATTGAAATTTTTTGAGGATTTTTCCCTATGGCCCATAAGAACAATTCAGACAGAGTGATTAGGCTGGGTCCCCTCAATGTCAGCACATCCTGTTCAGAAAGCTCAGTAAGAAGGGCAGCAGCATGACCTTACTGAATACAACCTTAGTTATTTACAAAAATACATGTATGAGGGCCCAAAAGATAGTATAAAAACTGCTGTTCAACCAAGGCTGTCCCTAAATCAGTAGAAAAGAGTCTGAGTACATCAGACAAATAAACTGCAGAAACTGCAAGCAGAAGAAATGATAAGATTGATTTTGTTGTCATTGTGTGTAACTATGCATAGTTGTATTAAAACCAGGGAAGAGCAAATAAGTACAGAACAGAACAACTTTTAGTGGCTGGCTATGTTTATTTTCAATCATTTTTAGTCTTCATAAAACTTGATAAACTGTTCTGGCCATCTTCAGACAGAATTCAAGAGGACGAAAACTTATTGAGACTTCTATATTCGACAGGTATAGAGACTATTATCTTAAAGCCAAGCAGAGTTGGAAGGGACTTGATTTTACATCTCTCTTGACAGGCACTCTACTCATATGAAAAGTAATGGTGGAATTATCATCCATAGCTTTCAAATGCAGCTGAATGGGAAAAATGAAGTTTCTTTGTAATTTATGATACATCCGCCATGCGCACTTACCAAGAGATAGTTATGTTTTTCCTTGGTGAACTTAAATTATTTTGAGCAAAACGTTCTAATGCCTATTGCATATGTGTGCTCAGTTCCTAAGTTTGCCTTTTGGGCTGAGCTGCAGTCAGGACTCGTGGATTTTAGCTAGTATCTACTTTCTTCCTCAATCTGTAATTAGGTGCTTGCATTCCACAGGCTTGGTTAACGTCTGGTTCACTGGTCTGTGATCGCAGAAAAAGATGATTTCTGTACCATGGGAAAAAAAATAAGCCTCCAATCTTTTATCAGAAGCCTTAAAAATGCAGAGAACTGAATTCTACATGCATTTTAGGTGCGTATTTGTCTCTGCTCCACTGACACAAACAGTTGTGCATGTGCCATGTTTGTAAACCGGATGGGTCTGAACACTTCTAACACCTGTGGCAGTGGCAGGCTCTGCCAGCCTTTTAGTACCCAGTGAAATGATAAAAATGTATTAGCTTTCCACTTTTCAGTTGCAGTGATAATTATACAAGGCAGCTGGTGCTGCAGGGAAATCTGTACTGTTTAACAGTAAGGGAATTTTAGTGGAAGGAAGGAACATGGTGTTGCTTCACAACTGTCTCATTTTTGTCTTTAATCTCTTTTTTCCTTCCAGCATTTTAAAACGACTCGATGATGAGAGAGGACTAAAGGACAAGAAGACTGGTGGAAATATTGAGAGAAAGCATCGATGTGCCAGTGAGGGGAGGAAGACATGCCATGATAGCTGGGCAAGTCTTGCTTGGACTGGCCCTGAATTGCTAATTTCCCTCCATATATTATGTCTCTCATTGATTTGTCAATCTCTTATTTGTCAGCACTATTTCCTCAAAAAAACTTTTTTTGTTAATTGTAGCTTATTTTCCCCTTTTATCTTTTGAAATTGAGTCAGTAATAAACAGGATAATCTTTGGTCTCCTAAAAGTGATAGAAGACAATAGTGTCTCCTGCAAGTTAAAATAAGAACAAAAGTTCATACAGTTTGTACCATACAGCCTAAAGAAGAGAGAATGTTTATGTCTGCAACTTCTGAGTTTGCAGAAGCTGAGTCTGTATATCTGCACAAAATCTAAAAGAAAAGGGGGGGGGAAGTGTATAATATGATTTTAAAATCATGTGCTGGCTGTTCCTTTAAACACCAAGCCCCCAGTGATATGAGTATATAACTCACCAGTGAGTGCTTAACATTCCGAGGATTTTACAAAATTAAAACTCATTTACATGTCAGTCTAGGGTCCTCCTGAGAATATTTGCATTTCCTTGTCTTCCTATAATAAAGGTAATTAATGCCACTCAGTTTTTTTTAGGACCACAACTGTAAACAGGATAAATATGGGCTGCATCAGGCAGCCTGTTAATTTTACGTTGTCCCAAAGAGTCCGATGTTCACAGCACTTAATTGTTACGTGGTGGGATGACCCTGACTGGATGTCAGGTGCCCACCAAAGCCACTCTCTCACTATCCTCCTCAGCTGGACATTCCAGAGAAGATACAATAAAGGTCTTCCCCTGTTCCAGCACGGGGTCCTCCAGGGGTTGCAGGTGGATCTCTGCTCCCCCACGGACCTCCCTGAGCTGCAGGGACACAGCTGCCTCACCATGGGCTGCACCAGGGGCTGCAGGGGAATCTGCCCCGGCACCTGGAGCACCTCCTGCCCTCCTTCTGCACTGACCTGGGTGTCTGCAGGGCTGTTTCTCTCACAAATTCTCACCCCTCTCTCTGGCTGCTGTAGCTGTTGTTCTTTTCCTTCCTCCCCACTTCTTAACTATGTTATCCCAGAGGTGCTGCCACCATCACTGATGGGCTTGGCCTTGGCCAGCAGTGGGTCCATTTGGGAGCCAACTGGCATTGGCTCCACTGGACACGGGGGAAGTTTCTGGCAGCTTCTCCCAGAAGCCACCTGCCACCAAAACCTTCCCATGCAAGCCCAATACACATTGTTTTCTCAGATTTCCAGTATCCTGGACTCCTGTTAGGTATGATGATATCTAATTTCCTGAAAAATTGGGGGCCTCATGAGCAACTGCAATACTACAAACATCGAGGTAATTCTCATGTCCCTTCAGAAGAGGGCAGTTAAAAGCAGTCGGTGTCAGTTTCTCTGAGCTAAACTCTGCCCTCTCAGCTAAACTCTGCCCACTGTTCGATTTACAGGTCAGACTTCTGCTGTCCGGACGTTACCAAGATTCTGAAATAATTTAATAAAGTGAACTGAGACACCAGCTATTCATAGCAATCAATCAAAGACATTCCCCTTGGTGTCACCACACTTGGTGACAACATACTGAAATAGCCAATGAAAGTAATGAAAGATACTGCATTAGTACCAAGGTCCCAGAAATCATAAATTCTCAATTCAGTGTGTTCACACAGCAAAATCTGAAGTCTGGAGGCTGTCTTGACCTAAAAATGGCAGGCAACAGCACCTCCTTTGCTGTAGCAAAATAATTCACTGCAACCAAACAACAATTCAACCATTTCACAGATGCAATTATCCTTGAATGATGGGAGATTATATACAGTCCTGCTCATGATTCTGCATTGTTCTCTTTCTTATGAAAGTTTTCCCACAGCCTTTTGGGATCTTTCTCTTAACTGTTAATAGCAATAGGTTTATTTATTTTTATTCCAAGAATAAACATTTAAAAAATCTTTAAAGGACTGGAAATTTTCCTGTGGGTCTATTGATGATTATGTTATTTTGTGTAATCACATTTGTCTCTCATGAGGAGGAGCTCTCAATAAAGGACTCAAATCGTGATGCAGAGCACACAAGTTTGCTACAGATACTTTTAAGTCTTCTACAATTCAAGGTTACACAAATAAACCAAAACCTTTCTTTCATGACACTGTGCAAACCTGAGATAATCTGGGTAATTCTATAGCAGTGAGAAAGAAGGGATAGCAGGGCTGAAGGACTGAGGAAATAGAGACACAAGATGGAAGCTGCTGCAGCAGGAACAATTCTGTGCATGAACACATGAATTTACATCTCCCACCAGCAGTAGCTTCCCACCCTGGGTGGTCCTTGCACCCACCCGCTGCCCAGCCCAGGTGGGCTCCAGACTGTCCCCTAAAGCACAGTGGGCTCCTCTCCCAAAGACCCTGCACCGATGTCACCAATTGATGGGAAGCAGCAGAGTTTAACCCCTGGTAACTGTCCATTATCCACTGTCTTATCTTAAAAAACAGGAACTATTGATGGAGGGTTTTTTCTGTTGTATTACCTAATCTAATGGTCAGAAGGAGGTCACTCCTCAAGGGAAACTACTGCTATTGCCTCATAAGTAGGCCACTTACGTTTTTAATTTTGAAAAATTGCTAAACATTTCTGATATTAAGGACAATTAAAGACTGTGACAGTAAAAGGAAAAAAAATATAATAAAAACCAAAACCGAGGACATCAGCACTCGATCTTGTAAGAACAAAATATTGGATTAAAGAAAGGGAAAATTCAATCAATTACTGCAATATGGATGGTCTTGAGATGCCAAATATGAATACAAAATTCAATTTTTAATCTATCTAAAAGTTTATGTCTGCAGTCTTTGATTTAAACTCATGTCTAATGCAAATCTTATTAAATAGATGAAGATGTTTGAAAGAAAGAAAAGAGAGCAGAATCAACTGCATAACTTTTCCCCTCCTCTCCCAAAATAGTATCTTGATCTCTTCAGGACAGCACACAAAGGCCCTTAAAGTTTTCCCTAGACCAGTTTTTGCCTATTTTTTTTTTTTTTTTAAATCTTAATGCATTTTTTGATAACCTTTGTGTTATCTAGAGGCCAGAAGATGGGAATCTCTGCTCATGGTTCTACTTCTAGAATTTCAAATTCCCTTTCAAAGTGATATAAGATAATTAAATGAACAGAAATAAAACAAATATGCATAAGCAGACTTTGAAACATCAAAGCGCAATTTTCAGTTAGGATAGTCTCTTTTCTGATGTCCATTCCAAACCAGACTGACAACATCCACAGATTATTTTTCACATTTGCCAAATACCTTGCAACTCCATTTGTATGCAGTTGATGCAAGACAAAAAAGATCAAAATAACAAAACCAGACAGTGTTGCCGTATGTTCCAGTATAGAAGCAAATTATAGTACACTAACACCCCATCACTACCATATAAAAAGGCAGCAAAGATAAATGTACCCTAAAAAATCTACTAAAGCATTAAAAAATGGGTAAGACAACAGTTTTAAATTAAACCAATTCACCCCCCTTTTTTCCTTCAACATTCCTATTCTTTTTTTTCACTTTTTCTTCCTATTATTAATGTTACAGATTTTTTCAGTACTTCCTCTTACTATCATTAGAGAACTTTATGCAATCTTTGACCAGTAGCTTAATTTTTATTTTTTCTTACAATTAAATCTTCCAGGAGCTATAGCTTGAATAGCTTAAGAATATGTAAGCTTCTTATGTCTGTTATATCAAAAAATCTCAGCCCACACATTAGTAGTCCTCATAGCATCAAATCGTAGTGTTAAATATGCTGCTCTGTCAAAATTTATTTTTTTTTAAATATGAAACTTGTGACTTGTCTAGTTTAGTGTTTTAACACAAGTCTAGATTTTCTCATTTCAACCCTGTTTCTTTTTCCCTTCAAAATTTATTTTCCCTTGAAAGAAGTTTAGGATTAAGGTAGGCTGTGCTTCACTTTTCTATAGTTATCACTACACGTGGGTATCATTCTGGACTGAGGGTATCTTTTACTAGGTTAACCTCCAGCTGAGTTCTGAGCACTTCATGAGCACACAAGGATGGAGCTAGAAATATGACAAGGATGGAAAATCCTGTATTCAAGGTTCTGCTTCCAAAGTATAAAGATTTACTGGATTCTTCAGTTTCCCTTTTATCTTCAGAAGAAGTAATAATTACCTATGGGCTAATAATCCCATTAAAAACTCCAGTGGAATTGAAATTTTCAGGAGAAATGAGGAGAGCTTTGAGCAACCTGGTCTGGTGAAAGATGTCCCCGTGCATGACAGGAGGGTTGGACCAGAAGGTCTTTGAAAGCCCCTTCTAATGCAAACCATTCTGTGATACCAACACAGATTGGTAATTGGTCACACAGAATGTGGGCAACTTGTCTCCATGAATGACAGTTTCTCTACAGACAAGCTACTGCTTTTGTTGCTCCTTTCACCCCCTCTTTTCTCTCTACAGTTTCCAACCAGTCACTGTGCAGAGATACTTTTTCCAGATCCTCAGTTCTGTTATCATATATCTTCTCACAAAAGTGTTCCCTCTTAATATTTTTTTACATGTTGCCTCTAATAATTTGTGTTGATTCACCCTGAATTAGCATTTGAGATGAATCAGAAATCTTAAGAAGTGTTGTGACTTATACAAAATTTGTCAAAAAGTGGCTTTTCTCAGGACTGCTGGTTCTTGATGATGGTGTAGGTGGGTTTCTCAGCCCAGCAAGGTGTCATTGCCACTACTTTCTTGAAGCAGACTGAAGTCTAATAATACATTAGTCACTTATATGGCATTCTTCCCCTAAAATAATGATGTTAGAGCATCTGAAGGTCTGTGAACTGATCCAGTGCAGTGTGCAAAACCTGACTGGCCTGATAAAAAAAAATACCCTAGTTGGAGAAGGGGGACTTCGTACAGGCTCCTTACAGGCTGAGAAGACAAGGAGGTAGAGTTGGCCTTTATGTGATGGAAGAACTGGAATGCATGGACCTCTGCTTGGAGATGGATGAGGAGCCAACTGACAGTCCATGGATGAGGATTAAAGAGAAGAGAAGAAGGGTTGGTCTGTGTTTCCTATAGGCTGCCTGACCAGGAAGCACAAGTGGATTAGATGCTCAACAGAAGCACCAGATTAAACCTTATACAGAAAGACAGAAGCAGCCCCACATCTGGAGGCCCTGGTCATCATGGGGTACTTCAACTAGCCCAATACCTGTTGGAAGGACAACATAGCAGAGGTTCCTGGAGTGCATCAGGAACTTTCTCATCCAAGTGAAGACAAAGAGGAGAAGCGATCTGCTGGATGTCATACTCACCAGCAAAGAGGGACTTGTTGGGGATGGGAAGGTCAAAGGCAACCTTGGCTGCAGTGACCATGAGATAGTGGAGTTCAGAGGTCCCTCCCAACATCAAGCATTCTTTGATTATGGCAGAAGATACTAGCAGTATCTACAAGATCTGAAGTAGCCTAGATAACTGGATAATTATTTGCCAGAAGTATTTAAAAATGCTTAAAGAACTGCATTGAAACAGGAGCAAGAAAGACAATGCAAGTGTACAAAAAAAGTGAAACATACAATAGTATATAATGGGTGAAATAAACTTAGCCTCTGTATTTATTCCTTCTTTTGTCCATTTCAGCTTCAGCCTTTGATTCTGCTTCCAACATATGTTTCAATACAGAGCCTACTCAGGAGGCTGAAATGAAAATGCCTTCTGAAAATGCTTAGGTGTTGTTGAATGTTTGCTTTTACTGGCTAGATCTTTTAAATCTAAATCCTTTTCATTGAAATTAATTGAACATTAAAGGGAAATTTGCTTTCCTGTTTCACAGAAGTATTCCCTTAATCCTTAATTGTACATGCTATCACATTCCAATCTAAGCGGTAGGACTTGTAATCATATTTACATATCCAGTAGGTTCTCTCTAATCACACAGGTAACATTTTATCGACTTATTTCAGTTCCAGCTCATTAAACACAGCTGTTCTGATGCTTAAGAAAAGAGAAGAATGTAAACAAACACCCCCTCCCCAATTAAGTGTAAAAGTGTAAAATTCAGAAAAGCAAAATGGCTGATTTAAATTCTCTCATCTGAATTCTCTTCTCAGCCCTCAGTTTTTTCTCACTATGAACTGAGGTGTACGTGCAGGATTTCCATTGAACAAAAGGGACTAAATGTTGCTCTCAGTCCGTAGTATGTAAGCCCTCACTGCAGCCACATTTACACAACTTAGGTCCCAGAAACAGTCTAGCAATAGGCTTGGCAGCACACAGCTGCAAGCAAACTAAATTTATCTTGCTACATCTCATGCAGAACAAGATGTTGAAGAGGTAGTCAGGCATCCCCTAAACATATTTTGAAAGCTGATTCTTGTTTGCTGCACTGGAGTTGTCAAGAGTTTTCTTAGATTTCAAGTTTTTCTGGGCTGATATAAGCTAATACTCATTTGTTTGGTTATCTCAAAAAAGGGCTCTCTTTTATGCTATGTGACAGTACATATTAATAATCATAAAGTTATGGGAGCAACAGGTCAAGTGGTGGCAAAACACAGGGTTTTCAGAGTAACTGAAAATGATTTATTCTGTAAAACTTCTAAGCAAACACACCAAAGACACACAGGACTGATGAAAAAGTTTTTATCTGAGACATATAATGAAAAGAACTTTATCTGTGATAAACAGCAAATCAGAACAGAATTCTATATTCTTATCAGCAGGCTGAAATGGAAGCAGATGGAGAAATTGATAAAACGGGATAGATGGCATTTCAGCTTCTGAGGCATACTGTTGAACATTTTTGCTTTTCTGAGATTTCCAGCATATGCAGACATATTTCTATTCAATTAAGCCTGAATTTGCCTCTGGTTACAATTCAGCATTTATTGAATTGCAAGGATCCTTATATTCAAGAGTTTATGTGCTGACTTCAGGTAAATCATGGTTCTCTGCAGCATCATCCTCACTACTGAGGTATTTTGTTTGTTCTTTAAATTACTTGCTCAAAGCAATACTTCTTTTCCAAATGTCTAGTTGAACAACTAATTCTCCAACAGCTTAGCAGAATCTTTTCCATATGAAATGCCAAATCTGGTTTCTGTGCTCAGCTTTCTTTTTTCACAAGCCTACTGATATGTGCTTACAGACTACTCCAAAATATCTACAAAATACAATAACATTATAAGAAGCATTTAGATATGATAGCTTAAATCGTGCTTTTGATTCATGATATTTAAACCAAGAGATTAGCTGATTAAATCTGACAAAATAATGGCACCTGCTTCTGAATGTGGTGCTGTTGTTACTGGTGGCATAGTTAAAGTTGCTTTGAGATTGGTAGCTACAGCTTGTACTGAATCTTTTGGACCTGGGCCAGTGCACATTAAAGTCAATAAAAAGGAGATTTGCACTGAAATTAATCAGAAATTAACTCATGAAATTTAAAGCTAGCAAAATTATACATATTGTCTAGTTTGTTTCCTAGATGCATGATTGTTTTACCTACAGAAGCAATGTTTGTCATAAGAACTTCTGGAATGCAGAAATAGGGATGCTTTCAAAGGCACAATGTCATGTCTTTTGCTCCTATTGAAATGATCTTGAAATACACCCTTTAATAACACATTTTGCTCATATAGGGGGGTAGCAATGCTCAATGGAATAGATGGAAAATTTTATTTCACAGGAAAAGCATTAGCTTTATAATGTCTTTTCTTCAGAATATACCAACGATTTCAAATTGCAAATAAATTAAGCAAATACTATTATGCTCATTTTTGCAGATGGGGATGTTGAAACACAAAAATAGATGCAATTTCTCATAGTCATACATTAAATTCCTGGCAGTGCATGGGACAGAGTCCAGGGCTGCTGATTCTCTGTGGACCACTAGACTACACCACTCTCAGCATGATTTAAAGAGCCACCTTCAGTCTCAGAAGACAGCTTTGTAAAACATAACTTTGGAAAAGACTCTCAGCTGGGTTTCACATGCAGCAGTTGTAAGTCCAATTTTTTCCACTCATCCTATTTCCCAGGTTTTTGACTTCACAGTATGTTTTGGGATTAGCTCCTGAGAGCCTTGAGTTTCAGCCAAACATGGATTATGGATCAGATAATTCTAATTACAATTAATAATGTAGGCAATAGTATTGTAAATTGAGAAATTACCATGGAATTAATTTTGTCACTGAAGGTTTCAATGATGCTACAAGAACACAAAATCCATAACTAGAGACCAAAATATGGTAAAGATTAATCTTTAAAATATTTATTCTGAATGGAGTTGGATGATAAGTAAATTTACCTAAAGACCCATAACTATTCAGAAACTGGAAATAAGATTTGGGACAGATTTGGCTGCTGATATTTTTTCTGGATGAGATTCATAAGAATAACACTTGTTTAATTTAAACGTAGTGTGCAATTACTTCCCATCAAGATATGGCCTTCATGTTCAGAGAAGATTTAAAGGAAATTCACCATTTCCCAGAAGTATAGCCTTACTGGTGTTCTCAGTCTAAAAGGAACTGTTTTCATTGGCTTTTGCTTTTTCAATTCTTATGATTATTTGTTTAACAGACTAGAACCTGGAGTTCACATATTTTCCTATAAAGGAGCATCCTTCTCACTAGGCTAAAAAATTACCCATACTCTGTATTTTTTACTGGTTGGCTGTACACAAAATGGCAGGGATTAAGCACAGGAGGGATTAAGAAAGCAATGACATAGGAAGGTCTGGTGTATAAACCTGTAACTGGGTAAACCTCTGCCCACATCAAGACTTTAATGATTATGATGGACATGATCAACAAAACATCCATTTTATGTTTAGTGTCTTACAGTACAGCATTCAGGATTTACTGGAACAGGTAGATACAAAAATATGTGCCATTTCTATCATATCTATTTCACATCAGCTTTTTTGTTACTTTTCTCACTGCAGGAGCTAGCAGTCACGAACATCTTTATGAATGATAAGGCTGAATTAGAATATATGAAGAAAGGTAGTTATGAAAATTTAGTGATTTACTGTACTGTTCCTGAAAATTGTTCTTTCTGATCACAGAGTAGAAATTATTTCAGTAAAAATTTGAAAATTGGGCAAAATTTTTTGCTATGTCAAAATTTTAAAACTGACCTCTGAAATAAACATTCTGACAAAAAGTGTGAATTTCTAAGTGCTGCATCACAATATTTTAAAAAGTATTATTTTGCATAGCTAATTACATGAAAAATTATAAACTGCCTATAGCCATTATGCGAGTAGAAAAACGTAACTTCTAAATTAGGTGTTCAATTATTTTCTCTAATATTATTAGATATTTTGTGACTACATGGTAATAATTTCTCAGCTCTAGTTACTGTACACTGTTTGAATTTATTATACTGGAATCTGTTTGTCCAAACGAAAATTAGAAGCAAATGATGAAGCCAGAAGGGACCACAACGACATTCTTTATAACAGACCGTCCAAAGAGCAAGTGATATATTGAGTTGATTCTGATGCTAAAATAGCTGAAAACATTCAATATTTAGAACCTACACTCCAAAAAGACAAATTCCGATCTTTAAGTTCATTGTCCTAATTTGAAGAACATGGTAGGCAAAATCATTATTGTGGTCATGTTTCATCCAAGATTTATACTTGTTCAAATTTCTTGCTTCACCCTTTCCCTAGACTATTATGCCAATTATGTTACTTTCTAAAATCCCTGTAAAATATAACGTGATTCACTTTTTATAATTTGCAGCGAAATACTGACTTTCATAATGCTTTTAATGATGCTATTACATAGCTACTGACACTATACTAGAGTGCTTGGTGGATGTAAAAAACTTTGCACGTGTGCTGGATATAGAAATTGTAAATTTGAGCAAGGGTGACCAGCATGTTTAATAACGTCTTGCACATCAACATCTGAAAACACTGAATGATGCAACAGACAGCAATGCCTTTGTGGCAATTTTTTTTTAGCTCATCTGGAATCCTTAACTATTGAAATGTTCTATTCCTGGCTCAGAGGCATCATAAGTACACAGCATCACAGAATGTTTAAAACCAGCAATCCAATCCTGGTGGATGCTTTGCAAGCCTAGTACAAATATGGTATTTCACTTCTTTTCAGTATCAGACTGACGTAATAAAGCACCAGTCAATAAACAGCAGAGATTTTGGAGAATGGCAGGTGACCAAGGAAACTATGACAACAGTATTATAATAAATTCATCTCTCGAAGGGCTTCGGAACCTGTACAGGCACTTGGATGGTTAGCGTAGCATGTAAAATATGGAAAAAAACCCCCCACATTTTCAGACCAAAATGATGGTGTATTAAGCTGGGCTCACTACCCCACTAACGCTGTTACACAGCTCCAGGAGCAGACTGACGAGCAGCCAGACTGGAGTCTGAACAGAGCAGGCACCCAAATATACACACATCCAATTTTGTGCATCCACAGGCACGCACTGCTTTGTAGGTCTCACTCTGGAACATTTAGACATATGAAGCATGATTTCATAATTCAGTGGATATTTTCACAGTATTATTTTTCTAACACTGACATCGTTTTTTCTTCTTGCAGAAATAACAAGCTACCAGAGAATGGCTCTAAAACAAATGGAAAACCAAACCAAAAGAAAAAAAAAAATCTTAGCAAGACAGTGACCGAGTCTGTACTATCTTACTGCAGAATATATTAAAGTTAAAGGTGCAAAATTGCATTACCATTTTTAAAACCTTAAATAACCTCAGCTAGAAACAGCACTTCACTTTTTGCAGTCTTTTTTTAATGAGAAACCATGCTGGAAAACAACCTGACTTAAAGAGTTTGAACTCAATAGTTTTAAACTTCTTTGATAAAAGAACATAGAAAAAGCTAACAAAAGAAATAAAATCCTGCCAGGGTATCTGATGCTAACATCTTCATAATTCAGTTTTTCAGAAGACAGAAATCTACCTGATTTTTCTCTTTAAACTAAATTCAGCTGAATTTCCTCAAGTACACTTAAAGCCTTAAGTGTGACTCACTTCAATTTAGGATCTAGAGAGAAGGGAGAAATAATTGGTCTTGGAGGTAAAAATAAAAAAAAGAGAAACTGCATTGCAGAAAATCAGCAGTTATAAAGTGGGAGTTTCAGCCCCTGATATTATGAAGGGGAGGTCAGCTAAGTATGAATGATCACATGAATGAAAGCAGGGATGGTACCTCTTGCTTACAGCCAGGTCTGGTGAGTCTCAGATCTAACCAATTACTGTGGCATCATTCTCTGATCAAGCAAAGGAAAAGAAAAACTGTTCAGGAAACTTGTCATATGAAGAAATATGTCCATTTTATGAAGGCCATATTCACACACAGAGGTGGCAACTGTATTTTAAAGCAACTAGCCTGTGATTCTGTGGCAATTGTGATTATTAAAATGTGTGCCCAGAACCCAGGTGGTTCTCCTGGCTATGTTGCAGGAAAACAGGAGAACATTCCTGGGTATGACATCAGCCTGGAAGACAAGCTTTCCATGGAGCTGCTTCCTAGTGGCTTCAGAGCAGGACCCTTATGTTGTGGGCAGTGCTGGCCCCAGTGATTATCACCAAACTGCTGGAAAACTTCCCTCATAAACCTCTTTCTACTTGCTTTGAACTTCTGATAGAAAATTGAAGTGAAAGTGGTCCAGCTATTTCCTAGAAAAGATTCAGAAAAATATATTTGGGACAATAAAAAAATCAATAGATCTTGATTTTGAAATGCTATAAGAAAGTTTTTGCTTAGGAACAGAACTTAAAGAGAATGTTTTTATGTCATGCAGGGCCTTTTGTAAACTCAAAAAAATCACTAAATGTTTCAAAACCTGGTCAGGTAAAATTTCTGCAGATCCTGTCCTTTCTGAGCACGCACAAATGTGTCAGCTGATGAGACAGAAATGTGCACCTTATCACAACTGTACTGCACACATATATCTGTATGAGATAACAGAGGGACAAGTGACAATATCAGACTTCGTAATTACTTGTTCTGTCCAAGATCATGTAATCCAAGATACTTGAATTTCACCATTGCTTGTCTGCTGGGAGCACATGTGTGCTATAGCCTATCCAGCCCCTTGCTAGAAGCAGACCCTATAGACTTTACAGAGCAGTCTACAGCCACAACCCATCCACTCTGCTGTTTTCTCACATGAAGGAAAGTCTGTTACTGAAACTGCTCTTTGCAAAATTGCAGACGAACCACGTGAACAGGAATACTTCAGTGTCTTCCCACCTTGCCTTCAAAAAAAATTCAATAAAATATATGGAAATTAATACTAAAATTTTATAATTAAAGCTGAAAATTTAAGATGGGTTACAGAGTCTTAAACTCACCACCCAAACAACGAACACCATCAAACTGCAGTGTAAGAATGCAGGTTTTCAGAGCTACATTCAGCAAGAGCAAGTTAAATCAAGGTTCAAATTGCCCCACTTGGCCTGGAATTCCTAAGATTCCTTGCATCAAGCACTTTGCAAAAGAAGCAAAAACATCTAATAGCCACAAGCCTCTTCTACAGAGCTCTGACCCGTGCCAGAGTACACAAAAATCTGACCTCTGTACTCAAGGAAGTAAGAACCTAAGTGAAAGATACTCATACCCATGTAACAAAAAGACAGTATCCCAGTCTAAATGAACAAAAGACCCAAACTGAAATCACACAAGAAACCTGAATTTTAATATGTTTGGATTTTCAGGAGTATGTTTCTATCATCTTAACAGCATTATTTAACTGTCTCTTTTTCTTTTTGTGTTCATGTGTTGAAAGACATTATCTAGGCCAAAGTTCTGTCTCCACATGTATAATAAGATTCAGGAAGACAATTACCACATGGCAATTTTTCATACCTGAGGTTTATCTCAGTATACTTTTCACACCAATACGATCACAGAAAAACCAACCTACTTATAAAAACCCTAGTTTTCCTCAAAGCTCAAATGGAATGAGGAGCGAGATTAACATTTTAGTTTCTGGTTTAGATTACTTGGTATCATAACAGTAGTACTGTAAATTAATTAATATATACACAGAAAGATGGAAATAACATTAGTCTGAGCAAAGACACAAGTTTTCAAGGTACCTAGAAGACCTGAAGTGTCTCTGAAGAGACAAGAATATGGAGTCACAAAAGCAAAGCAGCTGTATATTCCTATGCACAGTGACAGAAAAGGAAACTGGACAACTTATTTACTTGTATATTAAAATTGGCAATTCGGGTTTAAACAGTCTTAAACCAATTTAAACTACCACACTACTACAGAGTAGTTGAAACACGTAAATAAAATTAAAAAGCAGATAGTGGATTATAACTAGGGATACCAGCTGATAATAAACCCGACAGCTAAATAATAAGGTTTTACTGATTCTATTACCTGAGGTCTGCAAAAAGTGATCTGACCTCTGAGTAGAAATACTATTAATCTCATTCAGCAATATGCTTAGCAGTTATGTAGCAGCAAGATTCCAACAATATAAGTATAGTTAGCAAATTTAGTATATAAGTAGCTCCACCCATCAATTATTTTAATGCTTAATAATGTTCCAGCTTCTTTTCTGATACTAAAGAAATGCATAGGCTGAAACAGTGATTTCACAGTATAGTTAGCTAATAAATTTGTCTTCTTGATATTGTATTTACTTCTCAGCTGGATAGGTGTAAAAGCATACAGTTGTTACAACAGTTTCCACAGCATTAATGAGATAGTTTCTCTTGAGCTGCAGCAGTAATATTTGTGGTTAATTTGGTTTCAGAACTTTTTATAGAAGGAGTTTTAGTTTACATTTTTGCAGAGGTTAGGAAAATCACTATGAAGAAAATCAAAATACCAAATGCTTTGGACAACAAAAGGTTTTTTATTGCCATCTTATCTAAGCACATGGAAAAGAGCTACCCCAAGTGCAGCAGAATTGGTGGTTATTGGCACATTTACTTGGTTTGGAAGTTGATCAGAACTTCAGTGAAAGCTTCACAGGATTTTCGTGTAACAAAATTTACTAGGAAATCTGTCTTAGGCAAAATGTAATATTCTCAAACCCACACCAGTTGTATTTACAATGTAGTGGAAGAGCATGCTTCAGGCAAGGTCTGAGACTGAATTCACCAGCCAGCCATTTTCTTGCCTTCAGAAATGCTCTAAATGACTGCTCTGAGGCAGCTCAGGTGTTACTGCTCTAAGTGGGAGCTTTAGATACATCTTGTGCTTTTGAGTATTGTTGATGTAACCCTTAGGAACAAGACTTAAGAACAGGTTCAGGAAGTCTCCAGCTGTTCAGGAGCCTCCAGCCATGCCTGGCAGGCCAAGCCAGCCTGGGTAGGCTACACTGCACACCCTCTGTCCTTGGAAGATAAGACAATCCTCCTTCTATTCCATTACTCCTATATGAAACTGGGAGCCCAGCACCATGGCACCCACTGCGACATTTCACCTGGGAAAAAGCTCTCCTGGGAACCACTGACTGCCACTCAGCTGCTGTGCAGCTCAGCAGCTCTGGTAAGGGCACTTGCCCTGAGGAAACACTGCTGCAGGTGCCTGCTTCCAACCTTTCTCCCATCAGCACCACTGCCTCTTATAAGCATTGGAAATATTTCTAGAAATATCCTGAGAAGCTGGACTGGGAGCCACCCTTGGGCTCCTGTCCCTGAAGCACCCAAGCTCATCAATGAACCACTGCAAACCCAGCTGGCAGGTATAGGAGAGAAAAAGCTCTCATAGTTGCTTCTTCCAGCTTCTGTGTGCTGAAGGAGATTAAATGGGCAAACACTTCTTCCTACACAATGCTATGGGTGTAGAAATAACTTGAAAGACTGCCTGCAGTCCAGGGCAGTAATGCAGGCCAGATGTAGACAATGCCATTGATTCTCATGTTAGGAAATTTAATTATTATTAAATAAAAAGGTATAGGCAAATTAATTCTGCACAAAGGGAGGTTGAAAAGATCAGAACTCTTTTAAATAGGGGTTGTTTTACAGACAGATATACAGAAAATAAATTGAACATAGTTATCTTCTGCCCATTTAAATAGGAAATCTAAAGCCAGTGAATTTAAGTAACAATTTTTTTTCTGTAAGACCTGATTAACTCAGCACCACAGAGTATCACCAAGACTTAACAGGATTTAAAACAAGTTTAGTAATTTATAAGTATAATGAATATTTGTGATAATAACTGAAGGAAAAATGTCCTTCAGATTGAGGTCCTATCACAAGCTCACGAAGGTTAAGAGGAAACTTCCGCCAATTCAAATTAAACTTTAATTACCACTCCTGGGCTTCCTGTGCTTCTCTCTGAAGCACTTGACATTGTTAGTGTTGATCAGCAACAGGAGTGCCTATGCTTATAGCATAACATTCTGCAAAGCCAGACCACTGACCTAAACCCTCCACAGGTTTCTGTATAAAGGCTGTGATTTCTACTGCAAGAAATAGCCATTAAGAAAATTGTATGTGTGTGTGTGTGTGTGTGTTAACTCTCTGATTTGGCAGTGTGTTGTGGATTGTCTACATCACTTTTTTGCTGATGGACTCTCCCTTCCAGGCTGCAAAAAGCACATTCACCAGTATCGCCCTAACAGTCACAGCAAAAGGTGAAAAACAGTAAGGCAGCATACAGGGAGGCAGGATGCATTCCTGCAAATAAAACAAAGGACAGAATTGTGGGCCTGAGTTACTTTGATATGCTGTTGTCAGATTGTCCCAAATGATTGTCTTTAACAGCAGCAGTGCAATGGAAAGCATCCTTTCATTTTCAGAATAAATTACAGATAAACAGGACATGCCGTTTAAAGGGTTCTATATCTGAGTATTTGTTGTGTACTCAATTTTTAAGTAATCACATTGAAGTTGCTCCCTGATGGTTGTTCTTTGCGAGTGACAGAAATGATACTCCAGAATCTTTTTCTTCAAACAAAATTTATATAAAATATTTCAGTCACTGGACTGGCTACTTGTATTCTTATGACTATGTGAATGCACATTATTCAGCGGAATTCCCACCTTGGCAAAGGGAAGACTCACTGTTATCCCAAATTTCTCCTACCATTTCAGTAGATTAGCATTATTCTTTTCACTTTCTATTATAAAATGTTTCTTTATTGACATTTCATTTCACTAAGATGTTCTAATGTACCACTAGGAGAACTTTGCCTTTCAAAATTCAACCAGACTGAAAATCTATTCTGTTTTGTAAATCACTGGTAAAATACATAAAACACTCAGATTCCCAGATAAATGGTGTAACAAAACTACAGAAATAATATTATTAATACCAATCAAATGCTTCCAAAGCCACTTTATTATGACAACTAACAAATTCACAAACCACTTCCACTAAGAAGTTTGTGTGTGCCTGTTTATTTTCTCCTCTACAATGCTTTCTGAAAACAGAATTTTAAAGATTAAAATAATTTCTCCTAAGGAAAAATCAAGAAATTAGCAAATCCCAATATATGTTAGTATTTATATTTTTGAAACAGCTCACTAGTAGCTGATGTTCATGGTTCCAGGATGTCAGAGCTAGGTTTTGGGTTTTTTTCCTCAGTGACAGTTTTACTTCCTGATAAATAAATACATTTTACTTCCTGATAAATAAATACATTTTATTACTTAAATAACTGCAAAACACACATCACACATTGACTCTAATCTGAAAGTTAAAAAAGAACATCCCATTCTTGGGAAAGCAGGGCTCATGCCTCTTAGGATAATTTTAGCCAAAGATTTTACAAGCAAGCCATTTGAGTTTGATTTATTACATACTGAACTGCTTTACAGGAGCTGAGTAGAAACTCCAGAGACAGCCACTAATCTATTAGTGTACACACATCTTCTCCCACAAACTTTTACGCAATTAGGCCAGGCTATAACTTTAAATATAAGTGCTCATTATCTTAGCTACACAAATCTTTAGTTAATTTTCATACACTATTACAGAATATGGGTCAACCTCATTATTTCCTGTCTACTGAGGATAATTCCTCTTCCTGTTCATAAAAGCTGAATGTCATAACTGATGAATTAAAATACTTGCCTGGTATGCTAGCTTTTATTACTATTACTACTTATGCAAGTTCCACTAGAAACAGGACTTTTTGTTCTGTGCCTACCAGTTCAAAGCTCAAGGTGAAACTTCACACTAAAAATTATATGTGATTAAACTGGAACCTGGCAGAGACACAAACCCAACATGAAGAGTTCAACTCATTAAAAAAACATCAGGCAGGCAGGTGCTCTGCAGTTCTGGTATGACTGAGTCACACGGCAGATGGGGGTGAATAGTAAGGGGCAGATCTTACCTGCTGTGTATTGCCTGAGCTCTGCTGGCTTCATGTGAACTGTCACAGTTCACATGAGAAGAGATATGCCCTTGACTACTGAACACAAAAAAGCAGATACGCATCCATGTATGTGACTTAAAAGCAATGGTAAGAGGCACAAAGCTGTAAAATGAGGTACAAAATTCCACCACAACATCTTAATATTTCATGAGGTAACTCAATTTGCTAACTCAAACGTCAGATTTTTAATTTCTGCTTTTTAAATTTTTTTTTTATATGTATATTTTAATTAGTAATTTCTTGTTTGGATGGAAAAAACTAAAGACTTTTTCCATCCAAAGTTTTATTAATAATCAGAAGAAAACCGGTGTTTTCTAGACATGGACATGCAAGAATTCTTCAAGCTCTGGCACCTTTTCAGTGGAGTGTATGGTTGTGTGCAGGCATTTACAAAATGAGCCTTTTACAAAAGTAAGACCTAAATTTAAAAGCTAATTTTCTGCAGTTTTAGGGCCAAATATGTATTTTCCTCCATTTTCATAGGAGTCTGTCAGTTATAACAATCCTATATACCCTCAGAGAGAACTATTGATTTTAAGTTTTTGCCATCCTGGTAACAGCATGCATGCTTCATCTTCCCAAAGTCCAAATATTTGGGATGCCAAGTGCCATATCCTGTGAATTTCCTAGGCTCCTGATATTAGTTTAGGGGGCACATGGACACAGAATACTGGTCCTGTGAGGGGCAGGTTGTGTCAAGGGATGCAGCTGTAGCTGATCACCAAGATATTGCCCAGGAAGACTCGTGGCAGCATAGGGCTGTGTGTGACTATGAACCCCTGGCTGCAGAGCATCTCTACAGCCTTTCCCTGTGCTGGGGTCTTGTGTATCCCAGATTCAGCATTCAGGTGGGTTTCCCAGTGAACATGGTGGGGCTGTGCTGAGACAGTCTGAGAGGGGAGCTGTGGGGCAATGGGAGGTGAGGGTTAGTAAACGTGTGGCAAGAACACGTGAGACTCAGCACATCTAAAGTGGTTCACAGAGGAGAAATCCATGCCCAGCCCGGGCTGTGCTGTTCTAATTGGAGTTGCAGGATGTCTGACAGCCAGAGCCTCCTGCAGCTAATGGGACTCGTAGCTGAAATATGATAATTCAACCGTGAAATTTCATCACTGAGCATGATCCTGCACCATACCAGTCCAAATGACAAACTCTGAAAAGCAAGTAAAAGTCTTGGAATATACCAATTTTTCTTCTCAACAGGGTAAATTGGCACTGCTCCTGGTCACAGTAAGCGAGAGTGCTGGTCAGTATGATCTACAAGCAGATACTGCTCATGGCCACATAATGAGCCAGTGGCTGCTGTCAGATTGAACTGATCTGCAGCAATTTTCATTTGTGCAATGATCCTGTCCTACAAATTCTTAATATTACAAGGATGAACACAAACCCGGACTGATTGTGAGCATGGTGTTATGCAGCATCGGGCCCACTGTTTGTACTAACTGAACCTCTTCTCACTGACTTACTGTGCTTCTTAATTAACATGACCTTGTAGGTCATTATTTTCATTTAAGGGAAATGCTTAAAGAGCAATCTACTTAGTCATTCAAAAATAATTGGAGCCACTTAAAAGCATAAGAGTCTTCAGAGAAGTACCTGCCGTGCCATGCCCCATAGGCCTGAAACACTAAAACCTTTCCTGCAGGGTCAGGGATTTTTTTTACTCTGACAAGAGAAAGGAGTTTGAAGCCTCAGATATTATCTGTGGGGGCTAATTCCTCCCACCCAAATGATGTTAAGGAAGCATCACTTAATCAGAGGCTGAGAGGCCCAAAGCCTCTCTGCCCACTCCCCTCACCTTTCCAGGTACTCTTCTAGACTCTGTTTAGGTTATTTTTGTTGGCAAAGAGCAGAATCATGATGTCACTAAGTTCAGTCAAGAAAACCTTTGGCACTCTGACATCCACAGGGAGTGAATCTTATTTTCTCCACCAAGCCTCCAAGAAGCCCCACCACCCCAGTTGTGGGATCTTGGGGCTGGCCTGACACCCCTTCTGATGACCTGCAGTGTCTGGAGCTTCAATGGCAATGCTGCTTCTCATGCCCAGCTTGTTTTTCCCTGCCTGACTCACAGACTGCCTCAGCAATCCTCAGTCTATATGTTTTTAGTTTCACACAGCCTCCAGCTGCTGCACCTGTTTGCTGCTGTTCCTGGGAACTGTGGGCCCTGATCACAAAAGGCCCACACAGTTATTAAGAGGGATGCTGTTATGCCTTTCCGACTCATTTAGTCCTCACTATGAGGAACCCCAAGGCTAGAGGTGGGTCTACCCTAAGTGATTTCTTTCTTGGGAGCTCTTCAAGTCACAAGTATACTCAGCCACGTGCAATGCACACAGTGGACAGAGCAAGGCCAGGTGTGGTGTATGCCTGTGGGGAAAGACTGGCCAGTGTGGTTTTACTCTGTGATATTTCAGTTGCAGTGAGGTAAATCTCATCCTTTCATTCATAATCTCTGCTCGCTTTGTCCATACTATGCAATTTCATATGGAAGTCCATCTCGTTTCTCACATTTAACCTCAGCAAATGCCTGTGCACACATGAGCAGGAACACCCTGTGTCCCTTCACCACAGCTGAGAACAGCAAGAGGAGCCAGGACAGCCCAGTTCGGACTGGAGTGGCAGGGCTGTAACAAATCATTACTTCCCTTTTTCCGGCCCAAGCCATTTATTCTGTCACCAAATATCCTCTGTTCTTTAGGTGCCCCACCAAAATCATCCCATGGTTGTCCACATCTATGACCCCAGCTCTGCTTCTGCTGCTCTCAAAATTCTTGCTGAAGAGGACAGAGAATGCAAGAAGTCAAATATTGGCTTCCTCTGAGAACAGCGGTCTTACCTGAAACTGCACCTCCCAAGTTAATAAAGGAGAGGAAAGGACTATACTCATCAGTCAGAATGGAATATCCCCCTTCCAGAAAAGGTTCATGTTCAGACAGCCCAACATAATGGCAAGACATTTAAATTTTCCAGCTTGTAACAGGGAAACCTATTGGCATCCATCCCCTCTATATGCCTGTGTTGATCACCATCATCATCTCAGTTACAAGATTCAAACAATGTGTTCGATCCCTCTCAATTCCAACATCCTACTACGGCCAGGAAATCAAAATGGTTTTTTCCATATATAATGCATTATTCTTCACATCCCCATGAATCAAGAGATGATGCCATGCTAATAGCCTCTGCTGGAATTGTAAGATTGAAATCATACAGTCTGTGGGAGGAAAGGTTGCAGGATCAAGTATATTACTCGCAAATGATTCCAAAATGGCTCTGCCAGGCCAATTATTGCAAGCTATTATGGCACCTGTCTCCTCTGTTCACTTAGGTTGAGTGCAAAGCCTCATTTAAATTATATATTTGAACACCATGGTAGTTACAGACTCTACATAGAATTAATGACATACCACAATGCTTAAGTACATGAGTTATTTTATGATCATGTATAAAAAGAAAAGAAATAAGGAATCATCTAAGAATTAAGCTACTCAGTACCCTGAGCAAACAGATACTTCTCTGTACTTTCACCAGCTGAAAACCAGGCAGTACACACAATTCAACACTTATTTGAATCCTTAATAGAAGGATTGCAGCCAGTCTGACAAAGTGAAACAAACCTGATAATTACTTCCTGATAGTCTATTAAATGACAAACATGGGACTGTAAAGGAACCGTCTGGTACAGCATAAACAACAGCTCTTACCAATTAAAGATGTGTATTACCAAGACACAGACTTTCACGTGGTGGAATAACTTTAGTGGGTTTCTGTCAAAGTCTGTCTCACTAGAGATCTGATCAGAGACGGAGATCTGCTGAAGCTAGACAGGGAAATATGAGTATCGAGTGCCAAGGCAGACCTTATGAACATCAAGAACAAAAAATATTAATTAGATGTCCATTATGAAATTTCAGCATTTTGCAGCCTTATACAGGTTGAGCTTCAATACTGTACATACCAATTTGCGTTTCTCACATCATCTTTTTCACTTGCACTCTTTTGATGATATCTCTAACTTTCAGGAATGGCGATTTTTTCCCAAACGTCTTTCCAGCTAGTCAGTAAGGAAGACATCAGATAAGAGACAGAGAATGTGGATTATATATGCCAAGGTACATATTTTAAGTAGCAGCTGACTTTGCTCTGTGGCTCAGCATTTCCATCTGCTGCCATATTTCTCTTAAAAAATATTATGAACTGAAAGAACAGTAAAACCCCATCATGGCAGAAGAACTAATTCTGATCTTGCCTTCAGCTCGACCTTGATTTCAGTGCAAGGTACCCAAACTCTCCAGTCATTTCACGCCCTCCAGCCTCACTAAACTGAGCTCTTGGTGGTGGTATCGCTTTCCTCTGCATTCTTGGCAAACAGTCAGACATGACTCTGCTTCCCTTCCTCACTCAGACACACTCAGAGGTGACATAAGCCTCCTGCAGGATACTGGGTTTCTAGATGGCAGATAATTATTGACGTTTCACTGAGATCTGGGTGGGGAAGGTTACTAATGTATTACAGGAGTGATGCGAGGCTGTCTGAAGGGCAAAGAGATGAGATCAAATTTTACTGCTATAAAGGATCACAGGCTTTGGAAGAATTTTTCCTTTCCAGGGGTAACCAGAACCATACATTAACTAGCATTACTAGCATTACTTTCTTTTCAAAGCAAACCAGTCCCTTGCTTTTGTTAAAAACTAAAGCAATTCCACAGTTTTTAGAGAATTAATGTAATCTTCCCTAAAATCTAACAGCTCTATGGAAAGGACTATGGACCATAGGTAATCAGTACAGGTTTCCAAATCTGGAATACAAAATATGTGATAGAGAAACAGCTTCCAGTGAAGTTGGATTCACTGACAGGTGTAAATATCTTTAACCAGGAGGTATCTAATTGATGAGTTTGGAGAACATGGGATGGAGGTTACCAGGGATTGGGATAGGAGGATAGTGTGGGGTAGGGACGCCCAAGGGATCTGATTGTCATAAATCTTTTTATAACCCTTTCTGGATATGCATAGCACAAAAAAAGTGGATCAAATAAGTTTCTCTGTAATTTTGGAAGTTTCATAATGGTGATTGTATTTTTGGCTATTTAACCTCAACAGATAAAGGGTTGCATAACTTGCTTCTTTTCTCCATTTCAGTAGCCAGTGTGTTTTATATTGGTGCTTCTGATGTGGCTTTGTTAAAGCTGTAAATATGGAGATGGAGGAACACTTTCTCGAGCTATATTTATTAAATCTCAGCTGAGACTTTCTCAAAGGATCAAATGCAACGCAGGAGCTGGGGAGACATGACCCTTCTAGAGCTGGAAGGAAGTAGGGAGACTTGGGAAATGGGAGAAGTCCCAGACGCACCTAATTAAAATTCACCCAGCTCTCTGAAGGGAAAGCTGACATGAACTTCTCTCTGAAGGGAATTATTCTCCCTTGGGATCCTGCATCCTCAATTCTAAGGCTTCCAGGCTGAAGAAATAAATGCTGCCTGCCAATATAACTGAGATTAGCTAAGAACTCTGCAAATGTTACTAATTTTGCCTTGTCAAAATCATTACTTCAGAACAACATGAAAGTTGTCCAGCTCACATCAGTCAGACTATTGATGAGTAATGACAGCCTGGAGGAGTAAAACCTGAAGATTAAGGACCTAGCACTGCTTGATGATTTTTCTTTTCTTCTCTTACAGTTTTGAAACTGACATTGACTTCAAAAGGCATTAAAACCCCCCCAAACAAACCCAACTAGAATGGATTTTATTTTGTGATTACATATTTACATATTAAGCTTTTGTTTTACACACTTGCAAAATATATTCTCAGGATATTTCATTTGCTTCCTTATATTACCACTTTTTTTCTATGCAAGACTGAAAATGGAAGCAATTGGCATATGAAGACAAAATACTAGTGCAGGTGCCTCAGTTCTATGACAAACTGCATTTAAGTGTTTTGAAAAACATCGTGCCTCCCAGTGGCGCCAGAAAGATGAACACAGTACCTGAGAAGGTGCTCCTCAATCGCTAGAACACCATTTTAGTAGTGCTTTGAACCCCTGACAGGCTGACTAGAAGTTTAAAGAGTTTAATAATATCTTTCAACACAATTGCTGCTGTGGAAATTTTGTTAGATGCTGAGGAAAGACTACTTTCCTTTGACCATAACTCAGCTGTAAATTAACTCAAAGTCTGCGATCTTCCTTTCAAATTACCTTGGAAAATTTAGTCATTGCTCTCCACAATGAGAATTTTTCCTTGTCTTTAAAATGAGTAAAACTTGTTCCCACCTTAGAGGAAATGCCGTTAGAAAATTCATTTTCTTTCAAAGAACTTGGACATGTTAAAATTGCACATAAATACTTGTTAATAGTGTTATTTAACATGTTAAATCCCAATTTCAGTGGTCACTTGAAGCTAGTGGAACTTAAATTTGAAGGAAGACTATGGGTAAAGAAGTGGGCTGATAGGTGATAGCACAAGGCACAGACACTGATGGCTTAAGACAGCTGATACATCCCATTTTAAAATAAACATTAATTGCTTAAAGTTTTCGTAAATTTTTTATCATTTAACATAAAACTTATGTGCTGGGTATCTCCCATATTAAATGAGACCAGGAATTCTTTTTAATAAACCCATGCAACTAACACATACAGTGATGCACACAAAAAGGATTGGACCAGAGTGCGTAAGGCTGCCTAAATTTTGGTGTTTCCTCATCCCTGGGAGTTTAATGTCGAAAAAAACCTCTGTATTATTTGAATGCATTTATCTTGGGCCTAATTTTAAATTTAAGAGCTGTATAAGTTTATTAAGAGCTTTCAGAGACACATCTTCTGCCTGCATCCTACAAGGAACTGAAATTAATATCGGTATTGGTGGTGGGCACGACCTGCACTGGGATTTTACTGCAAATAGACAGCACAGGGCCCATGGTGCAGCCTGGGGAACAGAATGAGGCTTAGGGGCAATTTTGAATTTTGTGAAGGGGTAGAGCCCATTGAATTGAAAGAAAACTGGCTTCTCCCCCACAGCACAGTTTCCCAAGGAGTGTGTGGGGTTGCAGCAGGCATCCAGCTGCCTTGGTGCCTGTGGACACAGGGTCGTGCTGGGAGCTCCCATCCAACACCACGATTCCTCGGACAGCTCTCAGCACCTTAGAAATAAACAAGGTGCTCCCTCAGTGTGAAAATGAAACAGATACATTTTCCCTAGAATTAGAATTACTGAAAAGTTATTCTTAGCATTGTTTCTAAAGACTTCTGATTTTCTTTAAAGTCACAGTAAGTAATGGAAAAAATAAATTTCTAGATTATAGGATAGCAGAGCACTGCAAAGAGACCCCAAACATCTGATAATTACAAAGCATTAAAAAGGTGCACAGCGATGAAACAGGACTGTCCTTTCTAAACTTTGGGCACATGCCATAAGAGGCAGTTTTATTGGCCTCAAGAGGCATACAGAACCATAAAATCATACAATTTCCAGCTTTCCAATAAGTTGGAAAAGACCTTTAAAATCATCAAGTCCAAGCATTACCCCTGCACTGCCAAGTCCACCACTAAACTGTGTCCCTAAGTGCCACATTTACACGTTTTTTAAATAACTTCAGGGATTCCTCTCAAAATTAATATGTCAAAAAGATTACAAAAAGAAGAGAAGAAAGCAATATGAGAAGGCTCTAAACACATAAAGAATAATTTATGGAAAATTTAGCTTTCTTTTAAATGCATAAATTTTACATTACTCTCTAACCTATAGAGGTTTTCTCCTTCTTTATTTGGTTTTACAAAAATTATTTCTTATTGTTCACATAAATAGAATTGTACAAAAGGAACATGCATGCAGTGAGGAAGATGCAGTTCATACCACACAGATGCTAAAATTGTCTCAGCTGTATCAAAAAGAAAAAGCTCTTTTTCAAGAGCATGGTGCTACAGAGTGCCTGAGAACTCGTACTGCTGACCTTCTGCACCTGCAATTCTGTCTTCTGGAAGATGGAAATGGATTTTTTTTTTTTAAATGTATGAAGTACTAGAGTGCTGTTCTCTAGCTTGTAAGATTTACTAGAGCAAAAGAAATGAGAGCTTTAGTCAAACGGGAAGGCAGTTGTCCCTCGTGAGATTACAAAATCAATCTCTTGTTTACTGTACAGCGACAGTCTCCTGCTGTGGCTAAGTTGCACAGACTGTTAAAACACTGAACAACATCACCATCAACCTTATCTAGTTTGCTGAGTGAATTTGGTTGTCCTCTGACACACAAGTAACTTTCTCATTGCCATATAGTTGAGCCATCAATATTTTAGTCTGGGGTGAGAAAGACATGTAGGAGATGATGGGAAGAAGTCCAGAAAGGCAGATGTGGATCCTTACAGTAGAGCACTGCTTTCCTCAAGTCTTTCAAATTCACTCCTTGGAGTCTGGAGGAATGAGGGCCCAACACAGACAAGGAGCTAGTGATGTCCCTCAGTCATTCCGCTCTCTTTGCAGCCAGTCCTGAATAAAAACAGATTTTTAGGGAGGAACTGGAGTACTGAAGATGTTGTAATGGATGGAGAGCTCTTTCACACTTATCACTTCAGCCTGTGTGCTGGAATGGGTGGGATGTGATACACTGGTCTGCCTTTACCTGTGCCATAAATGCTACGGGGACTCAAGGTGAGTGTCATGTTTCTTTCAGAATCTAATCTCAGCAGAAATTATCACTAGGTCAGGAGTGCCTGAAAAATCCATGTGCCCTCTAACAAATCATCAGGACCATCTTTTGCACAGACATTAAAAATCCCTCAGTGACCTATTTTACATGGCAAGAGTGGAGACCCCAGACTTGCAGATTTGTAAGGCTGCAGAGCCAAAGAGCTCTACACCACCTCTAATCGAGGTACATTTATTTCATAATATACTTATTTTTCTTCACACCCTTTTAAACTCAAATTTAGCCAAATATTCCACCAAGCATTTTTCTTGATTTAATTTTTGCTGTTTGGAATAGTAGAACAGTAATATTTCCTCAAAGATGAGATTTTTGTGAGGAAAGATGGCTTCTATTGCTCAGTGGGTTAGCTAATAATGCAGAAACTTTGGCATATATCACTCAGGGAAAATTGTAATTCTCATTTGCTCTCTTAACTGTTGTTTTAGCATCCTAAGTGACAAGTTCAGACAACATATTACCATTATCCTTTGTGAAGTGTATTAATAAAGACTGCAGGACACGATACAGCAAGTCTACAAAAGCACAACAGTAATGTTTGTAATGCATTTACTCAAATACTTTTTTTCTCTATTATTGACAACATGGCATACCACCTAGTGCTAACAATCGCAGTGAGGAACTAGACAGGATTTGTTTTCCATTTCCAATTATTTCTACTTATTTATTTCTTAAGGAAGACTCTACCTCCAGTGTTTTTAACAAATACATAGTTTTTTAAAATACACTGAATTCTTCACTGAGAAGTCCATTGTGTGTGCTTTAAAATCTATTAATTTAGGCCTATCCAAAGCAAAATTCCAGACAGAAAACTTTCTGGCTTTGATGTCTGCCTAAACCAGAGCCATAAGAATTCTCTTTTGTTGTGATGTGTAACTAACCTAGAAGAATTGGTTATGAAATATCCCATGTGCCTAGGCACAGAGAGCTAGGCCCATAAAGCAGGATTTGAGAAAACATGTAGTTCAGGGCTACAGCATCTAATATTGTGCATACAGTGCTTAGAGAAGAATGCACAATGTGGTTTAAGCACCTGGCATTGTCAATATCTCTGTAGTCAATGCTCACTGAGCATTCCAAGGTGCTCTGCCCCAGAGAGAAAATCCAAACAGCAGGAACTACCAGCTGTCTGCCTTCTTTGTACAGCTCAGGACAGTAGAAATAGAACAGTATCTGAAAAACTGAATTTGCATAGAGAATTAAACCAGCTCATAAAAAAAAAAATATTATGCCATTTCCAATTAAACATAAAAACTTTAAACCCACTAATTTTCAATCCCACAGCAAAAGGTAAATTATAATACATTTTGTATAAAATCAGCATTTTCAATAATAAGATCAGGAACAAAAAATAAGCTAGTCAGTGTATTGCCTTGGTTTTATAAACCAAAAATAACTATTTTTTAACTTCTACAAAAAGAAAAAAAAATTGTCTGCTTTTTATTCAAAATAAAGCTTTTTCTGCACAATTGGACAAACAGGTTTATCTTTTGTTTGGTATACATAAACATAAATGTTCTGTATCTATTTATGTATTATTTTGTAAGTATTTTTTTTTCCTTCAATCGTCTGAACCACTACATTCTTGAACTGATTTACAGAAAAGTTATAAAGTGTTTTTTTCTACCTTGCAGACTCTGGAGATTTCAAATTTCAAAATCTAAAATGAGCATTAGAAGAATCACAGTGGAAAGTCTACTTTAATTTTTCTGGAGTGAGTCCTTCAACGCTTTTGCTCTAAATTTTCTTCTAGAAACTATTAACAAAGAAGACAAGAGGTCTTTTTAGCTAATAAACTGTCCTTTACACTGTTGCTGTCCATGATCTTCCCTAGCACTACTGGATCCCGGCCTTTTCCCTAGGACTTCTGCGATTTGATTAGATTTGGGGTTCTGAGACTGCGGAGGAAAAGGACATCTATCATCTCCAGACAGCCTATGTAACATGTATTTTAATGTTAACAAAGCTGACTGTGGAAATTCTATCCATAGTTCAATGGCAGCTGTGCAGAGGAATGGCTTAATTCGTTAGACAGAGGAAGCAGAAAGAGTGGTAAACAAGAGAAGACTAATTTTAAGAATAATGCTACTTTGCTTATTTTAAAACCATTGACAGCACTAGGATTTAGAAACACTTTGTAATTTTTCTCTATTGTCTTTCATTACAGAATATATTTTGTCTTACCTAAGTTAAAGAACATGGAAGGAATTGTGAATTTCACTCATCAAT
Source organism: Eulacestoma nigropectus (assembly GCA_013397775.1). Classification (NCBI taxonomy): domain Eukaryota; kingdom Metazoa; phylum Chordata; class Aves; order Passeriformes; genus Eulacestoma; species Eulacestoma nigropectus. The sequence continues at coordinate 870,559 of VZTE01003245.1, read as the reverse complement.
GGTTCTTTGATGAAGTTGAAATCTAAAGGAGGAGTGTAAGAAGTTAAGATTCTAAATACTAAAAATATTCAAAGAAGCCTAGGGATTACTTATAAACTCTATGAAATCAACTGGAAAGACTATGAATACACTATGGATATTTTTTTTCTGAAATCTAGTAGCAAGAAACTGTATTTGCCACATGTAATCACTTGGTGATTGTCTCGATCATTATTAGTTACAATTTTGGTATGAATTAGTGGCTGTATATTAGGAGTGAATGAGATACAAATAATTTCCTTCTAATGCTCAGGTTCATACCTGAATAAGTTGTTTCAATGAAGTTTGTGCTTCCTAGAGTGTCAAAACCTGCTGGGAAAAAATTAGAGCCATTTCATGTGCTGGGTGACCCTGTAGTATAAAGTATTAACTGGACCAGAGGTCATTTAGAACAAGCTGGCATATACTGGCATGATCTTGCTGGATCAAGTGCCTGATTATTCTCAAGGATTAGAGGGAAAAGGTGCACATCTCCATTGAAAAGCTGGGTTTCAGTAGCAGAAGGTGGAGGTTAACTCCCTGGGGGGTGCTAGCAGCAGGGTTAGGGGCAAACAGGTGTAGTAAATTTAACAGCAATGACGTTTTTTGTAGAGTAGTCTGCATAAGCATATCAGACAACCTCATGATATGTTCCATACACAAGATAAGCATGTGGGTTTATTGGGGCATTGACCAAGGATGAGGGAGTTAAAATACATGTTCCTTTTCCCAGTTGTTTGGAGATTTGGGGTGAGAGGTACTTCAGCTGAATTAGAAGCTTATTTTTGTCATTAAATTTATTAGCATTCATCTCCCAGTAAACAGCCAGCATTTTAAAAATCATCGTAACAACAACAGCAACAAAACTTTCCTTGTCGCCTGCTCCTTAAGGGAAATGCCTCCTTTCTTAGAGATGTGGCTATTTCCCAAACGAAGGCCTTAGGTCCCACTATTTTGCTCTGCTTATCTGGATTCCCTTCCTTCCTCTGGACAGGCCCCTCTAAGTTTGTTTAGCCACCTCTCCATCCCATTTTCCTCCATCTCATTTTCCTCCATCCCCTTTTCCATAAAAGAAGTGTGAAATTATGTGTAAAGTGCATGAAGAAATATGTCTTAATTTAGATTTATTAATTATCAATTATTTCAGATGTATTACCATTAGGATTCCTTGATCTTTACTGAGGTAAGTGACAGGGAGAGAAAAAATGCATCATACTCCTGATCTTGGGAATTTCTTTGCAGTCCACATTTAGAAAGCAGGCAGGATCCATGTAGATTGCCAGAAACTCTAAGGATACTTTTATTTTTTTCCCATGTAAATGCAGCCATTCAGTCCATGACAAATTCAAGTTCACAGAAGAGAGGAGAGAGATAGGCTCATGCACATCCAGTCAGGCCAGGGTGAAAAGTTAGGTTCATACCTGCTCTCTCTGTTGAAGGCTTAAAATTGCTGTATCAGAGCTCCAGTGGGTACCATATAATGGATGAGATGAATATTAAGTGGTTTAGACTTTGGGGCATGCTGAAACCTTCCAAGAGAAGAACTGATAGATATATTATTTCTTGTGAAGTATTAAATTGGGTGGCAATAAATCTATGATATTAATTTTACCTCTTCTCACTAGGAGGAATAGAAAAAGGCTTGCATTTAAAGAGAAATGGGTTCTAAACATAGCCATAATGAAGCTCATTCTTGTGGCTTATGGAGAAAAAATTAATACAAGGTGATGCAATATTCTCTATTTGTGGTAAGCAAAAATCTATGCCTGAATGAACTGCAGCTGAAATACACAGGATGTCTGATGATTTCAGCGGAACACAGCATCTCTTTCTCTGGAATTCTGCCAGACTCTGGAAAATATTTGGCATCTGAAAAAACCCAACAAGGTGAAGGGTGACAGTTTCAGGAGCACAGTTACAAAATCAGAAGTAAGTGGGAACAGTCCCCATCTATGTCAGTGAAAGGAATAATCCCATTTCAACAGAAACTTCCTTGCTAGGCTTTGTTCAAAGAATAAAAGCTGTCAGCATTATGGCATACCAGTAACAAAAAGAAAAATCTGACAGGAAAATCACAAAGTTGACAGAAATGGTATGTCTATGGTTCCTGCTGACAGCATTCGCATCTATTTTCAATGAGAAAATTGAAAAGTTTCCATATCATTTAGGAAAAGGTCAGAATCATACAAAACAGACGATGAGAAAGTTCTAGTAATCAATGAAACAAGTCTTCCTCCCCTGCATAAGCTTCAGTCTATCGACTCTTGAATGAGATTGTAATAGAAACCTACTGAACTGGGCTATTGCGTATCTTCCTGGGAATCCCTCCAAGAGCTGGGCATCCCTTGTGTAGGTGTCTGCATAATTAAACTCCCCTCTTTTCTGCCCCCCTGGAATGGCTGGAGTTTGCGAGGTCTCTCCAGCCCCAGCCCACAGGGAGAGTCTGCCCCTTGGGTTAATAACCTGTCTCCTGCCTCATCCTATCTGACTTAGAGTCACAAGTCAGATACTGACTGGGGAGTCACAAGACCACAGAGAGCTGCAATACAAAATTATGAATGCATTTATGTATTGCTTTCTGATTTCAGTTTCTGCTTCCATCTTGCACATCACTCACTTTTTAATATCTTAAAATACCTCTAGACCCTTGCTGATTATTTTCTCTTCACTTTTTATAAATTGGAGTAGATAGAATAAAGCAGTTTATCTCCTTTCCTGTATCTGAAATACGGAAGCTCTGCTTGGCCTAAACCAAGGGAGAGGCCATGGCACACACGTGGGTGATTTTAGATTGCCTGTGATTGGCATTGTGCAAATGTGCATTAAGGCAATACTAATTACTACTGAGACACAAAAGCTCTATTGCTTTTCTTCATTCTAATCCCAAAGGCAAATTGTTCATAAATAATATTTGAGGTTAATACAGCTATGTAAACCTCTATACAAATATTTAATCAACCACCAATTCAACTACCAGATAGTGCTGGTTTAACTGCTGCAACTTGGGCACTACTGGAGACTTTCCCTTGAAAGTCATATTTTCATTAGACTTTAATAGAGAGATATAATTAATGGATAGCTGTCACAGCTGCTCTATCTGGTGATTCATTAGAAGGTGTCTGAAAAATAAAATGTGTTGCGAAAATGCCAGCTGCAAGTGGCAAACTGGAAAAATGACATGTTAAATTATTAAATGAAAAATGATTGACTATTCATTGTAATACGCATTCAGATGAACACTAAGTTACTGAATTAGAGTTCATTGTGATAAAGAGACTGGTACAAAAGGCCTGGTTTTCAAAAGTCTCTGTACTTCCCTGTCAGAAGTTTTAAGGACAGGTCTGTGCTGCAAGTCTGGGTGAGAGCCGATAAAACATGTCCTGTCTGTGCATTTAATAAAGCTGTTTCTTTATGCCGGGATGCCTTTATCAACCATCTGATGAAGTCCTTTCTCTCAGGAAGGTGAAACCCTGCCCAACTGTATTTTTAGATACCCTGTAGAGAACAAAGAACTGGGCACCCCTGGAGAGCTGAGATGAAACTCAAGGTACAGTCAAATCTTTGTGCACCAGCTGCAGACATGATTCTGCCAGATAAGTTTCCCTCATACAGGTGCAAATTTTAACAAGTTAACGATCACCATCTTTAGCGGGGAATAGGACTGATTGCACTTTTAGGTGACTTAAAGCTGATCATTTAACGAGTAGCCCAAGTTTAAGAGACAATTAAAAGGTTGAAATTACTGAACAGTGGTTATTTGTAGCACCAGAAAGATTTTGGAGCAGCTTTCTACTGCTAAGTCCCCCCAGAGTCTGACAATAGCCAAGAGATGCATTTTGGAATTGCAAAGACAAAAGCATGTGTGGGTTCAGACTGCTCCTTGGGCTGCAAGAAAGTTCATGTAAGAGACTTCAAACTGCTGATACACATGAGCTTAAGGTAGGACAAGATGGTTAGGACTTGCTAGAGTTAAGGACAAGAGAGCAAAGTAATTCTTCCCAGTAAAAGATGATAATGCTTGCAGAATTAAATTGATGAACAAAAAAAATTTAAAAGCAAGAAAGTATAATACAGGCATAACTTCCCACCACCTCAGATTACACAGCAAATTTACACAGGTATTAGTGTATTGATTACCAGCATTATAACAGGAAAGGTTTAATTTAACAGCTCAATAACTTTGGACATGTCATTACATAACAGCCAAGCAGGTGACACTCTTTTGTCTACTGACAAGCACTAAATTTAAATTTATATTGTTAATTTTGTATATTAATATCTTAAGTGCCTGAAAAGTAGATTCTAAAAAGATGGTGGATTTCTGAACTGGTATTTCAAACTTCTAGGCTGATATGTGCCTTTTTCATAGGGATGATTTTCAACAGACATTTTAAACAAATAAAAGGAACTGGTAAGGATGATCGTCATGCACTAATGCATTCATCTATCTCATGTTAGAACAAGACTATAGGTTTCATTTTCTTGGAAGGTGATAATCCTGAAACTAGAGCATGTAGCTTGATAAACAGTGGTAAAGTTTTTGTTAGCTTTATGCACCCTAAATTCAAAACATTTCCTTAAATGATGGAATGGGAAGGAAGAGCTAAAATCATCCTTTGAGTTTTAATTTAGTCCACGGAGTGGAAATCTACTCTACATGCCCAACACTGTAAACATGCAGCCTCCTTCCCTACAGAAGGATTTTATGGCTGTCTGTCTAGTGAAGACATCCTCTGTCTGAAAAACCTGATAAGGAAAAAAACCCAACCAGGATCTAGGGGAAAAATAATTACAGAGAGAACAAAATAATTTACATACACACAAAATAACTGCAGAATAATGACATCTGCAATTCCTTGTACCTCACTGGTCTGTGCCTGGGCAGAGGCACCTGCCTGCAGAAATCCAAGAGCAGGCTACAGAATTAGGGGCTGAGTTTGGATAAACTCCAAGGAAAGAAGGACAATGGGCAAATGCCTAATTAAAAGACACACAGGAAGAAAAGGGGAATTTAACAAATTTAAAAAAACAGGGAAACATATAGGCAGAAGTTATTAAAAAGAAAAAATGCAGGAGAAAATAGGCCTGGTTTATGATACACAGCAAAAGGAAAATAGGTAAAGGTTAAGCTATTATAAAAAGAGGGAATTAGGGAAGAATTTAATAAGCCATAAAAAGAAAACGTCACTGTTCCTTTCTTTTTCATTCTGTCTAGTATTTTTCTAATTAGCTCACCATTTGTGGCTTTCAGTTTTGTGCTTTTAGTGATTCATTTATAGTGGGTTTATCTGGGGCATTATGTGGTACAAATACTAAATAACCATGATTGTAATTTGTTAATAGCCCAAACACCATCAAACATGGAGCTTCTGACACAACAACACGATGCAGATTAGCATACACCTGTTACATACTAATTCATCATCAGTGGTCAATCTGCAAATATTTCAGCAGTCACCACCGAAGAAGATAAAGAACATGGTGTATAGATTTTTCTTCTCTAAATAGGAGCCTGGGTAAAGTCCATGACAGATAATCTGTGATATAGGACTGACATTGCTTACTCCTGAATTAACGACATCTTTAAAGTCTGATAAAGAGTCTGTATCTACAGAGCTATCAGCCTGACATCTTTAGCATCTGCTAAGATCACTTAAAGGGTGAGGAAGGGAAGAGAGATGGAAAAGGAAATAGGTTGAATAGAAATGAGGTAAAGGAAAGTTATGAGGATGATAAACAGTTTAAGGGTTGAAGTAGCCCCCTAGTCTAAAGGAAGAAAAGTTGGTCTTTTTATACACATTAAATTACCTCAAAAGAGACAGGTTTAAAACCCGTTTCTGAAGATATCTCTAATAATACTTAAAGAGAAAAAATATCCTAATAAATCCATGTCTAAGAATATCTGTAGGCACATAAAACTGTTAAAGCTGCAAAATCCTCTTAAAAAAGCCCCAAACCAGACATATTAATAGCATGATGTAGTGTCCTTGTTGTTCCTGTAACCTTGTGATTGCAGTGACATTGCCAGAGCATAAGCAAAGGTAGCTCTAAACTTTGCCATGTCGAATAAATTTTACATTCTCTGTTGCTGTGGGGATTTCCCAGTCTGAAATCTGCAGGATACAGGTGACCTGGTTTTGAGCACAGGGTGGTTGAGCCTGCTGTGTTCTGCTGGCAGAACACAAACTTGGCTGCTCAGAGCTGGGCACAGCAGCTCCCTTCTGCAGGGCAGGGAGTGCCCACAGTGATAGATCACTCCAGGAAAACATGTGTCCCTTTGAGCCCGGCAGCCCACATCTGTGATCCCAGAAGCAGCTCTGGTCCTCCGTGTCCTCAGTGAGGAGTAGTGCAGGTTACTGAAAGTGGGGTCTAGAGCACATCCTTGGGAAAATACTCACTGAAGGACAACTGCGAGGTGAGAGAAAGGACAGCTGGGATTAATCAGGAGTTACTTCTTGAAAGACAGTTAGGATAGAATGGGAGCTGTTCCCCACACAGCACAAGTGGGAATGGGGACTTCTAAGCAAAAAAATCACTCAGATGTGTTCTTTAGACTTGGAGAGGACCAGCCAGTCTGAAACACGGGAAATCTATTGCTTTTTCTTATTTTAACTACACTTCCTCTTCAGCAGTCAGTACTTCTACCTTGGAAGAGCACCAGGGCCTCTATGCCAACTTTCAGTGTGGTATATATTAAATCAATGGAGATAGGCATCTCCAGGAAATTGATTTTATAATGAAAGTAGTACAGCTCTAACTGTTGTGGAACTCCAGAATGGCATTCAAATTGATTATAAATAACTCAATTTTCAGCCTAGTGGTGATAGAGCATTTATCACTAATAATTCCAGTAGCCAGCAGACTGTGTTGTATCTATCTTTTGCCTTGCCTTGCCAGAGGAGGGAGTGGAAATCAGAGAATACTCAAAATCCAATTAGTGGCAAAATGGGTAGTACAGAACAGTAGCAATGGTGGGATCCAGGAGGAAAACAAAATAAGTAAAAGCTCCTCAAACAGCAACCACTACAGCAGTTCTCTGCAGAATAGACAGGGTGCTCTAACAGAGGTGCTGCAGAACCACTTACCAACCTCACCTTCCTCAAAAGGGAAGTTGGAAGAATACTTTGTGGTTCTTGGGACAGTGTGCTTAAAGCTCCTGTAAAAGTGTTTTTTCAAAATGTGTTATTGAGCTTTGCCCATGTATGCTAACTGGTAATTTGACAAATGAATTTCAAGATTTCAGCGAAGGTTTTGGTGCCACAATGTGCTACTCACGGCTAGAAAGAGGAATAAAAACTATTTATTTAACAAACACACAGGAAAAGAATAATAATGCTAAATAATAAAACCTCTCACTGTGGAGAGAAAACCTGGGAAGATTTTAGAGTCCTTCTTTGGGTGTGGTCTCTCTCTTCTCTTCGGAGCGGGGTCGGCCTGGGCCCACCACCAGGGCCTTGGTGGAAAGCCCTCCCGATGTCTTCTGATGTTGCTGAAACAGCCCAGAAGAGAAGAAGGGAAAAAACCCCCGAACTCACAGAACAAAGTTTAACTCTCTGTCTCTCTCCGAAGAAACAGAGCCGAAAAAAAACTGGCTGAAGAAACCAGAAGGGTGCTTCCTCTGCCCCGTCGCAGCAGCAGCTATCTCCCTGCAGCCACCGCGTGCAGGAAGAAAATTAGTGACCTTGAGACACAAAACTGTTTTGAAAAAGTTTGTTTGACTTTTCTTTCTCTCCCCTCTCAGGCTCAGTTTAAAGGCACAGAAAGACACAAAATTCATGCCTGGGCGATATGGGTTACAACATCATAAAGTCACCCCAAGACACTGATGTTAAAAGGTTAATGGATACGATTCACAAGGCTAAATGAAAGCTATGTTTTCTCATCACATATTTAGCAATTTAACTAGAATCATTAAAAATACGACATTCTAGAAATGATAATAGTGTGGACTTCACTACAGGTATCTGTGTTCCTGTAATGGTCCTAAACCTGTGGGTCAAATTAGATTTTTTAACAGGGACTGGTTTTGTCCTTTTCATTTTGACTCAGGTACCCTTCATGGCATAAAAAGCAAAAAGACAGAAAATAGTAAAATGCTTCATTCAGCCTGTAAATATTGTAAATTGCTTTTATGAATTGATTTTAATTTTACCTTTCAACATTAAATTGTAAACAAGTTGATGTACTGATGATGTGCACTTCTGTACATATATGTGGAATAGACCATTTCACATTAAGGTCAGGGAATTTACTAATATCTATTCCTTTAGAAAGACATCAGCTAGTAAAAGTCAATAAATTATAATAAAGTTCCAATACACGTTTAATGTTTATAGTATGTTTTTATCAAACTGAGTTTAAACAGAATATCAGTAGGTCTTTGGATAGCTAAAGATTCCACTTTATCATTATTAGTGTCTGTCAAATGGCACTATCATTCGAAAAGAATATTTTTATAAAATATCTTTCAGTGAAAAGAAACAAAAACATTGTTTCAATGTACATATTTTTTTCTGGCTATTTTTACAATTTAAAGAGTGCCATTGCTTTCTCTTAGTATATATAAGAGAATTGTTTTGCAGTCCTCTGCTTTCAAATTCTTGTGTAATAATGATGCAATATTCACATTTCATGTATTATAGAACGTTTCTTGCTCTCATATACTGCAGACCTACCTAAATACATATAAAAAATATGCCTGTCACTGTGAACTGGTAGAGACTTTTTCTGGTTTTGGAGCATATTTGAATTAGCACATTACAAATCTGTTACTGAAAATGAAAGCCTTTTGGTTTATTTCCTCCAAACAAGACTTGATTTAAGGTCAACATCACAAGATAAATGCATCCTTTAGAGAGTTCCCCACTGCAATGCAGAGTTTTGCTAAGATCAGACAGGCTGTGCCCTTGGCCATTCGGGAATCCCCAACTGGTAATTTGGCTTACAAGCCATTCTATTCATGCTTCTAATCAATGGCCTCTTTTTTCCAAGGCTAATGACAACCTTATGAAGCAGTATTTCTCTCATGCCTCTCAGAAAAAAAACCGATTAGCCATAGCTACAAAAGCAATTGACACAAATAGATCCTCAAACTGGTTTTGTGATCTAAAACTGTGGATCCAAAAGTTGTCATAGATGACTTTATTGTTAAACCACTCTGATGCTAGATTTACTAGAGACCAGGAGACAGGCTAGTAAAAGCAGTTATAATGTTTAGAGCAGGGCTTGGTCCTGAGAGATGCAGACCAGCTGCAGCATCTGTTGACTCTGCTGAAAATTCTGCAGGTCTGTCCTTCTCTCAGTTCTGCACACACGTCTCTGATCCTAGTCAGCATCAGGCAGAGTGGGCACAAATGGCACTTTCAATAGACCTGCCTCATAAAAGCATCAATCTAATACTTAACAGAGCTGTGCATCTTTCCTTAGCAAATCTGTTTTGCCAGCCTCTCCTGGATCTTGTGTTTGAAGCATTTACCTTTAGTGAGACTGTATAAGGCCTTTTGGGAGACTACCCAAAAGTTTCTGCTGAGCACAAAATGAGTCCTTTTTAGATTTTGAGCCAATACTCTATTAGTGTTTCATAAAGAAAAATAAGTACATCTAGTACTCACCTAATACTTTATATATTTTTATGTTCATGTTGTATAAATGGATGTGTTTATGTAGACTTGCATTTCTCTTATAACACTACTAAACTTTGTAAATAATGAACTTCCACAGATTTCACACTAATCAAATTACTTCTTGCTAATAGGTATCCATGGAGGCTGCTCCCTACGTTTTCTAATTTTGCTCATTATGTTCTTTAATTTTTCCAGAGAGACAACACAAGTAGCTATTTGATATACAACGGCTGTACCCAGCTGGCTTTCACTTGAGCAGTTGCTTTGATACAGCATCACATGATGATACTCATTACTTCAGATAAATTATTCAGAAACTCCCAGATGCAGTGTCCTGCAGTTCACCAAGCTATAGGAGAGTTTCACTAAACCATGATGCTGGTATATCACAAATGAATATGAATTTCTGAGTATTATATACCCCTAATAAGCCAAAATAAACCAGGTACTGGATCACCAAGCTGCAATTAAACATTAGCATTATTTCTCAAAATGTTCCCTTAATGCAAAGTTCTCTTTTCTTTTTCCTTTTCTTGGTGCTGTTTAAGGTTACTTAGGAGATACAACATAGTAGCAAAATCTTCTAAAGCTACTAGTTTTATTTCCTAAAATTCTTACAATTATTTTTCTTTAAGAACAGTTTAACATTTTAAGTGTTACTACAGTATTCATGCTTCACATTTCAAAATTTGGATGAAATCAGTTTAAATTTAGCCTCAAATTTTTATTCTTTCATTCAAGTTCTTCAAAGCTCTTAGACGGATCGATAATACCAAGGAAAATTATTTTTAAAACTAAAAATTGTGTGTATATATATTACAAAATTTCCCCTTTACCTGCATTTTTTAATCAAACATAGTCCTGACTCCAGGTTCTATCTGAGGATAACCATATTTCCTTTAAGAACAAAACACCTAGTAGATTCTAGAAAACATTCTCTAAGCAACGAAGTGAAGCCAGAAGCCTATTCCCTAGCAAATCTGGGTGTTGTCCACCTCTCACAGAGCTCTTCAGTAGCACAGCATCAACAGGAGTTGCACGGGAATAAAGGACAAGTGTAAAGGCTCAATGTGTCTTGTGAAAGAAAAGGAAGGTAATGGCTGCTGTTGCTGCTTTGTCAGACTTGTTCTGCTGGAGGTTCCACACGAAATAAAATTTCTGTGTCAATCCCCCAACCTAGTTGCCTCAGGACCTATAAAGTGGAAGACTTTTCCTGGAGCATGCCAAGACTGAAGTGAGAAGCATCTCATGTACTTCAAAGACCTCCATGTCACTCTCACCCAGGGTCGATTCCCGCCGATTCCCTTCAGATCTACCTGAGTAGACAGGGGTGTCAGAAGGGAAATCCATCTGATTTAGCATAAAAGTTAAGGGTAGGGTGAAACACTCTCTGGAGGTGTCAACAGATACAAAGAGTCCATGGAGGCCAGCTCTGGATTTCAATATCCCACTTTTCCATTGCTAAGTTGGGCCAGATGCTTTCATTTCTGTGGAGTAATTAAATTCAGCTAACTAAACGGAGCTGCTGTTACCATTGTTACCATGCATTCCTAAGGTCTTGTTTCAGAAACAAGATGATTGTATTAACTCTCTTTCTGTCTCTTTTAGCACAGTTTCAGTCCATTTTACTGGTGGATAAAATTATGAAAATAATCATCTTAAGGGATCAAGCAAAAAGAAGGTAAATAAAAATTACCACACATTCCTTCTCAAGATCTTTTGATTCTGAAATCAATTTCCTGATTCTGAGATATTGATGAAAGACTCTGAAAGCTTATTCCATATAATCAAATTAAAACTGCTTGTGAGAACCTGAAGAACAATCTCATAATAGTGAGTGTTAAAATGGACGATTAATTTTAATCTCCATAAATGCAAAGAAATGCAGAAAGTGAAAAAATAATGCTAACTGTGCATAGACACGTAAGTAATGATGGGGTCTAAAGCAGGTATTACCACTCAGAGAAAAGCTCTTCAAAATACCAGCTTAAGCCCATGGGTAGTCAAAAAGCAAACAGAATTTCAGCAATGTCAGAAAAGGAACTGAAGCTATAACAGGAAACACCATTATGCCATCAATAGTGCATTACACCCTAAGTACTGTGCATAGTTCTGGTCATTCAACCCAAAAAGCAGGTAGCAGAACCTGCAGAGGTGCAGGGGGGATAGAAAATGTTGTCAGAGATTTGGAAGACCTCATTTGCTAATGTGAGATTTTGTGGGCTAGGATTCTCCTGCTGGAGAAATATCACATGAAGGGATATGATAATGGTATATGTAACCTTTCCCAAAAGGTGGAAAAGTTTAAATGGCTCTAAAAAGGAATTAGACACATTTATAAAGGACAGTTAGAAAACAGTGATGCTGAGACCACCACCAGCTCAGAGATTCTGTAACATACTGAGAGATAAAAGGTAGGAAGGTGCAAGAGGGAGAAGATTATTCCTGCTTTGTGGCTTGTAGCCTTTTCTCAACCATTTGCTCCAAGCAGTACTTAGAGACAGCATACATGTTAGACAGAAAGCTATTCTGAGCCAGTAAAACAGATTTTTTGCTCTTACTATGTTACCCTCACTATGTGTAAAGTAGGAATTTATTCAGCATGAGATTCACCTTTCCTTCAGCTACAGAATCACAATAAAAGACTCCAGAATTCTGTTTCTAATTCTAATATGCTAATATAAACAAATAGCCCTAATTCACTTAATAATGTATTATTTCTTAAAACAATTTAAATAGTTGCTAAAATAGAAAGAAAACTATGTTTAATTTATCCAAGAATAAAAACTACTCTCAAACAATGGGTGTGTCTAGTTTTTCTTGTCAAATATCACACATAAGTTTAGACCAAAAAGACTTCTACAGTTTGTAATCCAGATATTTAATAAAACTTTTTGTAGGACTATACTTCCCCAGTTCTGACCACAGTTCATGAAAAATACCAACATTGAATATGCTTGAAAGAACTGCAATGTATAGAGTTGCTTTTAGACAACCCTAGTGCATTATGCTTGTGCTGAAGGATTGAGATAGTTGACTTCCCTTATCTTCTAAGAAGAAAAAGTATATTGAAACACATTACAAAGAAAAAATACAACTTAAAACTATGTTAAAGCCCAATACAAAAACAACATTCTATTAAATTCAAGCTGTGGTAGCCATACATGATTTTAATTTTAACGATAGCAAGATATTTCTCATCTCTCATTGGGGACTCTCATCACAGCATGACAAAAATCCCCATTGTATGAACTAAGCAGCCTAGGAACACCTGATCACAGTTATCCTTTAAGTTTAACTCCTTTGATGAGCAATTCCCAAAGGCAATGTTTAAAGTTAGTGGAAAAAATGTATCTCTGGCATTAAACTCAAAGACTTACTTGGAAATACATTACACAGAAAGAGAAATTCCAAGCAGAAATCCAAAATTCTTTCAACCAGTTTAAAGCTTATCTTGCTTTGCTTGGTGTTGCAAAATCTATGCATATGAATATATGCAAAGCTGAACTAGAATTTGGCTACAAATAACGTTTGAAAAATAAAAGCTGGGACTCAGTTCTCAGAAGGATCTGGCACGGTGGCATTATTTCAACCTCAAATTCAAATCTGTACGAAATCTCAGCTGATGGGCACTCAGTCATGTGAAAGGCAATGTACAACAGCAGAAGCTGAAGGGCAATAGTCCCAGTTCAAACATCTCCTCACAGCTGCACATGATCCTAATGAATATCAATATTCCCCTTATCTTATATAGCTCCCTCTAGCAACATCAGTGGGAGATCTGCATACATAAGGAGGGCAGGATAGCAAAACACAGAATCTGCAGCTCAGAAGTTACGATGATTAAAATGGTAGAAACAGCTAGATTAGGTCAATAGGACAAGATGAGCAGGGCCTCACTATTGCCCAAAGTATAAGTATTAAATTAACCATGCTAACAACAGTGAATGCACTCTGAAGTTTGTGAAAATTCACTATATCTGTAAAACACTGTACATGCAACAGGAACATAAAGCATAATTAACCTTCCTGGGAACACAGGTTTTATTTTACAAAGAAGGACATTATATAAATATCAGCTCCACCTTTCCACCAGACAAACATTTAAAAGGTTTTCTTATTGATTTTTCAAAGCCTTCTGTATTTGTAACAACAATGCCTAACTTAATTACTGTGGCAATAATGGGGCACATTTACTATCCCAGAAAAGGAAAAAGAATCTGCCATTGTGTCTCTTTCCTGGATTAAGAACTATGCAACAAAAAACACCCTGACACACTAAATATTCTAGCTGGGCTCTCTATCAATCTGGTCATTACTAAGAATTATTCCAAGGTGAGAAAATTTATTACATTTTTTGAACCTCAAAAGCAAATGAAGGAAACATGAGCATATCAGTAACTCAGAGAAGATGGTTGGCAGAGAAATGTGTGGAGGTGAGGGTGGCATTAATTTTAGTTTTGTGAGTGTCCCAGTAATTATGGGAACAAAGCCAACACTTATGCCATTTGCCCATCAGTCATTAATTGTCAGTGACCGCTGCCACAGTCATTCAAAAACAATTAGAAGTGAGAGAAAGAAAGTATATCACAAAGGCATAAACAATCCAGAATAACCACTGCTGGCACATACATTTTAAATGGGGATTTCTCTGCCACAAAAATGCATATTGTTCTCTCTGGAAAGAATATTCATGAGGACATAATTACAATATTTGGTGTTGCATAAACAAAATCTCAAAAAGCACACTCCTCATCTGAATAGGGAACCCTTCAAGTCAATAAATGATGGAAGCTTACACGGAGAAAAAGGCAAATCCTCCTTCTTACAGATGTATTATCCTTCTGCCTAATCCAGTGCTCTTCAGTGGATTTCAACAGAAGACATTCAGTGTGTTTTGAAGAAGTCCCCTATCACCTTTCACTAAGAGTTTGTATGGGCTTCTTTAAACAAAAAATAAATCTGTAGGGCTCTTTCAAAATTAATCTAAAAAAATTAGCAACAACAGGATTTTCTGCTGTCTTCTCTTGTAGTACTGTGATTTACAATCTTACTGATGCTTAAGTAAGAGATTAAAGTTTGTTTATAAATGTTCTTTATCCATAACAATTTATTCTGATTTCGCTTTTGCTTGCCTAGTCATAGTGCAGGTAGAAAAAATTCTTCAGTTCTTTACTAAGGCAAATGTTCCTTAATCTCAGAACTGCATTTCTTACAGGATTAATATTATACAGGAAAGATTATTTGCTTTTACTCCTTGTTAGACCAAATCCTACTTTTTAAACTATGTGTTAGATTCAGTAATTGAAACAATACAGAATTTAAGCTGGGCGTAACGGAATTTTAATGGAATACATTTACTGAAAGAGATCTAAGACTATATTTTTCTATCCAGCATTACCTGCTCAGTTTATTTATTGAAATTCACATGTTAATAAATATCTTCTAGCTACAATCAGCAAACAAATATTGTTGTGCAAATTCCAGCAATCAGTATAGCAAGCAGCAAGGAGGCAATACTGTTCTACTTTCCATGATCTTTTCACTAGACCAACTGAAGTCCAAAACTACAATTTAACTTTTCAAAAATTAACACCCACGTTTGATGAATAATCTAAACTACTCAGGAGATGTTAGATATGACAGTATGAGACCAGACATTGTCGGGAAGCATGAGAACAAAAAAAGATGGTGAGACAAAACTAAAGGTGATAAAATCCTTCAAGAATTTGGAAAAAAGAGACAGGAAGGGGACAAACCACAGAAAGTTCAAACAATTTTGGAAAGTCCCCTCCGTTGTGAACAGGTATTATATAGGTATTTAATAGTTCAGAAGACAGACACTCTAAGGTCTTTCCATACCATTTTTTACTACTCATCAGAGCAACATTTTATGATCTTGTATATTAATGCAGAAGTTGCAAATACAGGTGTGTTCTTCAGTTATGAAGAGACAAAGTAAGCCAAATAGTGGTGGGGACAGAATGCCCAAGCAGAAATATCATGGCACAGAAAGTAACCACAGAGAACTGAAGGGTAGAAAACATGAAAATATCTGTATCTTTGAACAAAGTGGACCACCAGAAAAAAGACGGCAAGTTTAATGAATATTAATGGAGCTACAATTGACAACAGCCTAATGGTCCCCACTAAACCCACTGAATAAACAATGATGAGACTGAAAAGTCTACAAAAACATCTGTCCCCCAAACCACGAATGATGGCAGTCCTTTCCCACTTCCATAGCTAAAAGACACTGAATGATTCCTCTAGTCCAGTGGAGGAAAGTAGAGGATCAATTCAAGACAGAAACCCTTAAAATATGAATGTCTGAGTATACAAAATATAACAGTCCCAAAATAGCTGAATTTGTCCACCCTTTGTCCAAGGGTGAAAATTTCTAAAAAAATTACATAAGTTGAAGATAAATTGACAGTAAAGGAAAAGCCACAGTACAAAAAGCATGATGTCCATCCTGTGAGAGCAGTGGCAGGCACTTTCAGATTCAGTAGTTGCATGTGACCACAATGAATGCTGTAGTATTTAATTGTTTTATTATGAAAGTGATATACACTTATCGTAGATGCTTTTTTGAACAGAAGGAACAGAAGTTTCAGATGTGGATCAAATGTTTCTATTTCTGTCATTGGAAAACTGGAATGACTGAAATTTTGTTAAAGGAGTGAAAATTGTGAGAATTGTGTTCCTCTGTAAGGAAAAACCTTGCTCCCTCAAGTAAATATTCTATTATAGAGAAGGTAAACTATAACTTTAAATTCTCTAAGCAAAGATTTTTCTTGTAAAAAGGAAAACCCACAGACTACTAAAGAGAAAACAGATAAGAGAAATCCAGCTGCGATTGAAAGAGGAAAAAAGCATTTTAAAAACATAAACCCAACTCTCCTTTAACCTTTGCTCCCTCCTTCCAAACAACAAAACTTGTGGACACAGCAACTCGTGTCTTTCACGGTGGTGTAAGAGCTGAAAAATGAAATAAGAATTTCTATAATTGAAACATTTCTCAAAATTTTCAGTCTATAAGTGCAAAAGGACACTGAAACAGTGTCTGGACTTAAATGTCCAGTACATTTAAGTGTGCAGACAAAAGAAGCTGTAGCTTCTCAGTTACCTCCAGAGTGAAGCAGAGCAACCTTATCACTGCAGTGTCAGTACAGGAAAGGTGTAGATAATCACTAGTGAGATATTATCTAGACTAGATAATTTCTCAGACAAAATTGCTAGTTTGGGCTATTGTGAATAGTTTTGATGGTAAGATATGACTTTTTTTCCCTCATAAGACTCTTTTCCCCTACTTCATGTGCCAGAAGGAGGAGGATCCAACATAAGAGCTGGATGCTTCATCTTTGTACAGGGAAGACCACTGGGCAGCCTCCCAGTCTCAGGAGTTACCAGAATCTGGCCTGCATGGCTACAGAAATATGCACATATTGATATGTAAGTAAGGCTCATTTGTGTTTATAGCAAGTGACTACATTCATCTGGAATCATTCTGCATTTCTACGGCCTTTTAATTTTTACAGTTGCAGAGACAAAAAGATCCAATGCTTCACCAGAATGTGTAATCAGAAATTATTATTTTGATGAAACATTAGACTGTATTCTGTAGAATGTAATTACAGACAAAGGTTTGATGTTTAATGGAAACAAATTCTAACATTTCTTGTCAGGATTCCAAAATCCTGCCTGTTTGCCTTATTGGTCCTTTTACTAGGTCTCAGGATTTCCTCATATCCAGAGATACTTTTGCCTCTTCATGTTTCTATGCTGAAACAATTCTAATGTTTAAAGACATCACAAATCCAAATATCTTTTTATATAGCCAGCAACACATTCTCCACATCTCTGCTTTTTATACTTTCCACCTTTTATAGCCACTTATTCTATTCCAAAGCCTTCTACTATGAATTCTGAAAATGTAGTTCCTCCCTTCCCAACAGTTCTGCAATATCTACCATCCACCCATTAAGTGCCTGTGCCTTCCTCCCACTCAGGCAGATACTGAGTTCTCAAAAAGCTTGAAATGTTACCACTTTTTTTTCCTGTCCCATAAACAGTGATTATCTGCCACTGGGTCTTCCAGGGTATTAGTCATGAAAGACAGAGGCTTTTTAAAGTGCTTCATTATCTGTCAAATCTTAAATACAGGATATCTGTGCTCAGACAGGATTTCCCAGTTCTATTTAACAGAGACTCCAATGCTCACTTTGAGGATTTTAGGCTGGAATCAAAGACCAGGTGTCACAAAATAACTGAGACCTGTTTTAAAGCATATTGGAAAAATAAAAAGAAATGGAAATCAAATATAAGGAATTCACTTAATATTAAGACAAAACCTGAGGTAACTGTATTTGTGAAGCTCAACTGCTAATGGAACAGAAAGGTTTAGATACATCTTCTCTTTAATTGTAATGCATTGTAAGCAAAGAGCAATCAAGGAATGTTTGGAATAAATGACAAATACTCTACCTTTAAATCTCTCTGAAAAATAACAAGCGTTACTAGAGATTTTAGCAAGTCATTGTATTTCTTATTTGGCAGCAATGGACTTCAAAATGATTGCCAGGAAATAGCCAACCACACTTTGCAACAAATCAAAATTTCCATCAAAGAACACCAAGTTGGTTTTTGGCTTCTAAATTTGATGAAATTGCTGACCTTCTAGATGAAATTTAAAATGAGATGATGATGAAGAATAATTTTTAAAAAGGAGAAGATTGACATTCATTTTCATTAATGATCTCTGTTAAAAACAAGAGCTTTCATAGAAAATCAGAGGGAGGAGAAATAATAAAACTGAAGGTAGCTGGACGTATCATAATGAATATAATCCCACAAGCCCCTCATTGTTAAATCTATCACGCTTCATTGCCATTTAGAAGTCAGGGACTGAAGGATTAAAGCTACAAAGAGAATAGGATTAAAAACCATGTATGCTGATTTCTATATACGATTAAACAATATTTCAGAAGGAATTTCAACCTTTTGTTCTTTACTGATCAAGGCCTTGATCTTTGCAAAATGTGGAGGTGTGAATCCTTTTCTGTGTGAAAAGACAGGACCACTCCTTTCAATGGTCCTTGTAGGAATATTTCAGGCCACCTCTATTCTCATACCACACGTTGTTTGCATTTTAGTGGCAAAAACCAACCTTGTGCTGTCAATGAGAATTTTGCTACTTGCTTCAGTGGTGAGTGGAATCCAATTTATAGCTCATTAAAGATGTGAATTGTTAAAACTCTGGTCCTGTTTCTCCTTGTGAGTTTACAAAATCTCTCTCCCTCCCTTTCTGAATGTCATTACACATTCCAGCTGAAAACTGCTTAAGCTTAGCCATTTAACTTGGCAGCAAAATGAAAAAGAGATGCTCTCAGAAACTGGATGTGAGTAGCTTCAGCAGCTCCAGCAGGAACTCAAGCTACCATAGCCATTCCATAGTGGTCATATAGTCTTGGACCACCCTTCAGTTGCAGTGTAGTTTAAACTGTACTATCATTTTAGCTCCAGTTCACTGGCTCTGTTTTGGGGTATATCACTGGTGAATGTGTTTATTTTATTCTGAAATTGAATTATAATTTGAAAAGTCTTACAAAATAACAGTAAACCTTCATTGCTGTTAGAAAATGCATTATTCACTGTATCTTACACCACTGATGAACATGCTGTGTTCCTTACAGGGGGCATTTGTTATACATGTTATAATACTTCACATGTTAAGGGCCATTAGCAAAAATAATGTTTCATATCTCTATGAACTTTTTCAGCTGTGAATCTCAGTGCACTTTACAAGCAAATAAACTTCACAGCCATATGAAAGGTGTGTTTACATGACCCTCTTTCATAAAACTCAGAAATTTGAAGTGATTTGTTTCATATCATCATGAAGCAATTAGAATAAAAGTCTGTGGTTTTCCTCATGAAGGACCACGGGACAAGTTAGTAGCTTCCTCAACCTGCATTTAGCAATCTTTACAATCCTCAGGTTGCTGGAAGACTTACTATGGGTTGCCAATACCTCCAAAGACAGGCATCCTTGCAGGCTATGTGCTGTGACAGCAGGCAGCTGTGGGATGCCTCTGGGTCCCAGGCATCTCCCCATTTAAATGCACAATCTGGATGAGCAATGGGAGCAGTGAGTGCAAGAGAGCCAAGTGCCCGCTGAATAATTAAGGAAAACAGAAATTTTTTAATCTACTTTTACTCCTTCTTGTCCTTGCAATTACCAACTCTATTTAAGATTAGTGTTAGGAGTCTACAGGGATTTGTATGGCTGAGACTGTGAGAAACTGTAATGATTCTGAAGGCAGAGTAATACTTAGTAGTGCATTACAGCTTAAAGGACTTATCTCTTACACTGACAAGTGTGCTCCAAGGAAGCCTCACAGTATGCAAGAGCTCCCCCAGGGAGATACCAGAATGCTGCCCAGGGCACAGACAGCCAAGGTATGTACATGTGGACAGCTATTTTGTCTTAAAACTTAATGAAGGATGAAGAATTACTCTTATAAGCTGTGTCACTGAACCAGGTTGTTCAGAGAAGCGTCTTCTGAACTCCCAGGAAGAAAGTCTAATGAGGTGACCCCTTTCTTATTTTTATTATCATTATTGTGAGTTTGGCATGGAAGGGTGTTTTGGTCAATGAATGCCCAGATGGTGTTGTCAGCATGAAATGCCCTTCCAAAGGCCATAACAGTTCAAGATATTTTGTTATGATTTAATTAACCCAGAACTGAAAATGCAAGCTGCAAAAACCATGTTCAATATGTCATAAAATGACAGAAAAAAAAATTAATTGTGATCAGTATTATTACAAGTAATGCCAGCTCCATTACAAAACTGATTAAATAATACTTAAAATGGGGTTAATAATCCGCAAAAGGAATTTCTAAGTAAAAACTGTGATTTAAAGGTGCAGTATTCTTATCATCTGGAAACACCTGGATTTAAGTCAAAACCGGAAATGAATGTGGTAGTCTGTCAATCTGTTTCCTAATTCCCAGTCATTTGTTCCTGTCACAAAGCCACCAGGCAGGAGTGCGTAATGGGCAGTCCTTGCTCAGAAGTGACTCAGGCCTGGAACAGGAAAGGGTTTGATGTCCAAATTGAAAAGCGCTTGCAGAGCAGTATCAAAAGTTTGCAGCAAAATTACTCATCTGTGCCTGGCACTCTCAGCTGAACTCTGTAAGCATTGCTTTCTTGCCCTTGGGAAGAAAACAAAACAACAGTTCTTGGCACAGGAACTCAAACCCTCCCAGAGGAGATGGTTTAAAATGTCAAGGGACAGTGTCATACTCTATGCTCCTCTCTGGAGCTGCTCTCTATTATATCTCTGTATTGTTTAATCTGACATTATATTCTGCATCCCACCTGGCAGAGGATCTTACTCAACATGTTTTTCTCACTTAAACGGTAGTATTTGTTCCAGCCTGCAATGCAGAAACTTCTTTTTTAAAATAAAACAAAGAGACCTTCCCCACATTTTTTTGAGAAACATATATAATGAGGACTGGTCCTCAAGAGAGGATGCAGAGGAGGCCGGATTTGAGCTCTTAGATGGATGTAATACTCAAGATTTGCTAAGCTCTGGAACAGATCAAAATTTGGGATGCAAGCTTGTGATTAAACTTTCCTCTTTTCTGTCTTCAGCCATGTCCCTCCTGACTGTGAAGCCTTTTTGGCTTGTCATTTGTACTCCACTTCCTACCCACAAATAAACTCCCAACACAGGGATCTGGATTTGTTTTCAGGCACTGGGTGCCCAAATATCAGATGTTGCAGCAAGTATCTGGTTAGGTGCCCATATCAGCTATGACGGGGAATTCTTTGCTTGCTCCTCCACAGAGGGAGTGCTCCCTCAGCCACCTCTTGTCCACTGTAGTTGTGCACAATGCTTCCCCTCCCACCTGAAATCACTTAATATGTCTGTATTGAAATATAACAATTCTGTATTTTTCATGGAAAATATTTAACTAAGGTTTAGACTCCAGCCTCCAAATGGCTTTAATTGTTAAACACACCGGAAGTACTTCTGAAATTTCATGTGACATGGATAAGTGGATAGACAGCAAGTTTTTTTTCAGTGTGGTTGGAAGCTGTTTTTTATTAACTGATGCCAACAGGAATAATGAAAGATAACATAGACCAAGCAAATTTTTATGAATTGCACGGCTTCCATGGGCTGAAAACTGTATTAGAGACAGACACTTACGTGGTCCTTATTTATTTCTGGCTTAGTCATGTTTTAAATTAACACTAAGCTAAAATTCTCCAAGACAAATTTCTTGAAAAAATGCACATGTGAACTGATAACAAAATAAGCAAAGGCCTCTTCGTATATAGTCATGTCTCACTGTATATAAAAGCATAATTTCATATGGTGACCTATTTAATAACCAACAACATTCCAGCATTTGAAGAAAAGAATTAAGCTGTGCGGGTGCAAAGTGTAAAAAAGATACTCTCCTCAACATATTTCCAACAGCAAATATAATTCCCTGGATACAAGGTTTAAAATAGTAATGCTGGTAAACCCTTGACTGTAGTAGAACAAATGTGGCTGTTTAACACACAATGTAACTAGCACATAGCATTACATATCAGTGATGACTTGTATGATTTTTATTCTTGTTTTCATCAGGAATAAAAAACTACTTTTCTGAAGATAATATCACTTTCTACTTTGGTTTCATGGGGAAATGAACTTTTTAGGTTCGTACCATTTCCCCTGTAAAAGTCTGAGTCTACTGTTAGTTTTCATCTAAATTTAGCTGAGACTCAGGTATCCCAAAGACAAATATACTGCCCCTCCAAGAGATACTCTATGCTCAGCAGGTACTTTCTAGTCTGTACAGTCCAATCTGGTTTGCAGAGACAGAAAAGAAGAAAAGGTTTTTACAAGCCACCAAGAGAAAAAGAAAACGTTGGAAGCAATGAGCAGAATAACATGTTGAGAAACACAATGCTTAGGGTCATACAGCACTATACAAAACCCAAAAGCTAGCATGCCCTCCCAGTTCATATTGGGATCCTTCCTTCAACAGAGACAGGGGATTGGTCTGGAGTTGTAAAATGTCTTGCTAGCACTTTTTTCAGTCAACAGTGTAGAGCACTTCCTCCTCATTCCACCTCCTCCTCTTCCTACATCAGTGGTCTGCCCAAGTTTCACATGTAATTCTCTGATATGGATACATTCCAATCTGTCAAAAGTCCCATGACCCCTTGTATCCTAGACTCCCGTAAGATTTATTTTCAAACTCAAGGCTACTACAATCAAATAAAAAAAAACCTATTTGTAGGAAAGTATTTATCCTCTACAAATTGCCATTAGCGGGCATCGGAAAACACAAACGGTATCCGTTTAAGACAAAAGTTCGCTCCATGGCTTCCAGTGAAAAATATGTGTAAGGGAATCAAGAAGTAATGCTTTACCCATAAAACCAGCATGCCTATGCCCAAGTGCATCTATAAAACAAAATTATGAAACGTTGGTACATCTTACTGCAGCATAGTAAGGGATCAGGTAAGCAATGAAAATTCAGAAGGAGCTGTGTGGGGCAGTGATAGTATCAAAGGTACCGCCTGTGACTACAGGAGTGGGGAATATATAACCCAACAACATGGGATAGGAGGGTGGGGTTCAGTTCAACATGAAGACACCGAAATGCAGCAGCCTGTCTGCATACAGGTGTTTACACAGGTGGATCAGGTGTCTGTGTCCTCTAAGTGCCAAAGCAGAGCTGACATTTGCAGCCAATGAAGTATAAAGGCAACTCAGCTCACTCTACATAAACATCTATATTTTGCAGTCAAGTTGGTGGGTGTAGAGGAGATGGAAAGACAGATGATGGATGAATGCTAGGTGAAATCAAAGTTTTATTTATAGTTGTAGGCCTACTTGTATTTGAAAACTAGGAGATAGGAGAAAGGAGGTTGACATAAAAGGAAAGAGAGGGTTAAGAGTGATAGAGACTACTGCTTGGGATGGATTAGTAATGAAATTAGTGAAATTTGTAAAAGAAATAAGTGAAACTTGACATATCTGATCCCAGGAAATTTCAACAGCTGCTTAATACCCAAACTGGATACAGAAGAAATTGTTGATTTTTCTTCAGAATAAAAGTTCCCTAAAATGAATTAAAGAATTTGAAAAAATTAATTGCTACATTTCTTAATGAAAAATGAACTTCCTAAAACCTGTAATATTTCATGTCATTACAGCTGAACTGCCTTTCAATATTAAACTACATTCCTTACTGCCCTATGGGACTTGTCATTCTTTTCCATATTCTCTCCTGAAGAACAGACTCAATTAGAAGACCACTCACATAATATACCTGTAAACATGCAAAGCCTGTGGATCTGCTATGTTATATGACTTTACAGGAAATTTAGCAACCAGGGAATTTAGCTCACAGTAGCAAAAGGGGCAGAATTATAACTTCTCTAGTAGTCTACACATAAAAATTGTTTAACCAATTTTGATGTTAAAAAAAAAAAAGAGTCATTTAAAAGTAGTATTTAAATTCAGAAAACCGAAATATTTAATTCATATTTCCAGCAGAGAAAATTAAAAATTAAAATTATTTCTATTAAAGTCAATATTTTCTGGAGGAAATCAGAAATGTGTAAAAATTCCAGCTGTTATTGTAGAACTGCCAGCTATTTCTACTTACTACTATTATGAAACTCAGATTGGCACTATCAAAACAGAGAGTAAGAGGCAGTTCTTGCTTCAAAGACCTGCCATCTAAGTAGGTCTGACAGAGCAAAAGTCAAAGTAATTTGCTGAAACTCACACAGAAGTTCTATGAGAGAGAGACAGAAATAAAGATCAGCACTTAAAACCTCCTGACCTACAAAGAGATTTAGAACAGTACGTGTCATTGAAGAAAAACAGAGTCCACAGCATGCAGATAAAGAAAGCTTGACTTGATAGAGCTTGTCAATCTCTTGGCAAAAGCATATGAAAATTTTTCAAGAGGAGGGATGTGCTGGAAGGTTGATTCAGATTTTGTGAAAGGAAATGAGCAAGCAGTGAGATTTGCAGATACAGAAGCCAGAGATAATGAAGAAATCATATTTGGCAAAGAGTATTGAAGAGCAGAAAGTGGAAGAGAGGAAATGCCTGGAGCAGAAGGGGCCCTCAATATCACCAGCCCCGAACGTCAGGACTCTGATATCATACTCTGCTTGGACATTGTCTGGTGTGGAAACTGTGTGCTGGTGGCAGAATGAAGAAGGAGGATTTGGCAGGATTTGCACTGAAAGGAGAACACAAAAGTTGAGTTATTCACAATGAAAACCTGATAGGAGAATCTTGTAGATGATAAGGATGTCATAATGTATCTCAGAGAATCAATACAAGTTTCAGATGTGACAAAACGAATGTCAATGAAAAGCACAAGGTCTGCAGGTAGCGATAAAGCATCAAGGTAAGTATCATTTCCTATCTAAACACTGATGTCTTTCTAAAATTTTGTATCTCTGAGTAAAATACGCCAGAATAAATAATAAAGTGTAACAGAAAAGATGTTTGGCATTAAAAAAAAATTTACCAAGCCATATCTGAAATTAATTCTTGAAGTTAGATTAAATTTAAACAAAAATTCCAAATCCCTGTGTGCTATAGCAAAGTCCCTTTTGTTGGACCTCTTTGGCAAGGTACAGTCATTTTAAGGCATATAAGTGATTTTGAAGAACTTTTTCCTCTGCAGGTATTGGATTAAAAAAAAAAAAAAAGGCAAATGACACTTTGGAAAAACAGAAGAACCTTAGAAAAGAGAGGATGTTGCAAGAACAATCACTGTAAGAATAGAAAATCTCTCCCTAAAGTCTTTTATGCATCATTCCAAGTACTTTGCATTAATGAGCTGAGCAACCTCAAAAGAACAACATGACCCAGCATACTACAGTGATTCAGTAATCCAGTAGTCAAATAACTATAAAATAATGCTTTTTCTTTGATGCACCGATGTTCATTTAAAATTGTTTCAGATACTTTGGTATTTTTTTAAATATTTCAGTGCTGTTCTGATCTCAGTATACAACAGCTAACAGAAAAAGGAAAAAAAAAAGCAACACATATTTACTCCAAGTAACTCTGTGCAATGTTACTCCATAGATATTGGTGGGTTTTTTTCCTGCTTTTTCCATTAGTATTTTCTCAGGAGCAGGCTAAGATATAGCTTCATATAAGTAATGTGAGAGATTTAGAAAGCAAAGCTTCTGTGCCCTTGTTTTGTTTCAGTATCAGACCTCTATTGCAATCACTGTAGAATTTAGTCTGGGAGCTCGTGTTGTCTGTGCTAAAATAAGCATCACAAAATCATTCAGACATGTAATTTCTGATGTCAGAAGAGAACGTCAGAATTGCTGCTGAAATAAGGAAGTGATTTTTGGAATATAGCAATCCTCCAAAAGAAAGGCATTTATTAAAAAAACCCAACCCAGAAACATTTTTCACCAAACCACTGACCCTGAAATTCATACAGCTAGCGACTCCTCAGTGACCTCTTAATCAGCTCTGAGTTTCCTTTCTTTTAATAGTATTTACATTAACTAAAAAAATATATTTTGGAAAATTTAAAATAAATCAGATGCACTACATGCAAATCTATTAATACATTTAAAAGATTTAAAAATGCTTTGAATTAAAGCACATAGCATGCATGCATTTAATGCTTTCTATCTCACAAAAATAAAATAAGTAGCAGCCTTTAGAAATCATAACATCTTAACTGACTAATCGAACTGACATGGAAGTATAGAACAATGAAAAAAATCCCTTATCAGAAATAGATCAATTACAACACATTTTTTCCTTGACTTTATTAAATGATTTTGATTACTGATAAACTTTACCAGAGAAAAAATAGAAATTATACTCAATGCAAAGATAGTTTGATATGATTTGTATTATTTCAAATCTCTGAATCTGTCAATATAATAATCTCTCCTGCACAACAGTTACAGCTCCTTTAAGCATCCTCAGCAGTATATACGCTTTTAAATTTTAAAGCATTAGCAATGTAGTACCCCCCAAATCCAGCCTTGAACTCTGACAGACACTGATCTCTTTTCTCCCTCCCACACCCTGTTTTATCAGACACTATTTTGTTTAAATTGGCTACTAAATAGCATAGCACTGTACCTTTAAATACAAATCAAACAATATTCATATTCCCACGGTGCTGCTAGTTTCCCTTATGCATTGAATCGCCTGTAGATTAAAAGCTCAGAATCTGAAAAGGGATTCTGTTCTGCAGACCAAAGTTCTCTGTAGGAGATGAGGGAGAGGGTCAGTCCCGGAGTCACACACACAACAGGCAGAAAACACACTTGTGATCCTCAGATTTGGATAGCATCAGAAAGGGGAATAAAAAGCAGAAACACATGGCACACTGAGAACTGGTATCACTTATGGCTTCTAACCAAAGCAGCAATTAAACACCTTTCATCATTCCCCCAAATGCCTGATTTTTGTAAGAACTGAAAGAGAGACACACACACAAAGGAAAATCCCCTCTGAGCAGCAAGGAAAACTTAATCACCTACCATTTTCTTTGCACTCTTCTGGAGGTTTAGCCTTTTTCGCAAGTCGTGGATCCAGCCATGATGTTGTCTTTGTGTTATGGCTGAAAAGAAAAGAGATCACTCTGAGCAGACACATACTGAAAGGAATCAAGTTTATTCCTTAAGAAAAAAGGGTTAGTCCAACAAAATTGCAATCGATACACTTAATTTGCTTACTGGTTCTAAGTAGCCCTGAAGGAGGTGTAAGAGTAATTGTGCAAGGCAGCTGTAAATTTGGCAACCTCAGCTCCCTGTCCTCAAAGCAGCTATTTTTATTAAAATCAACTAGAATGTTGCCAAGTTAACCTCATTGAAAATGCAGAACTCATCCAGAGCAAAAGGAATTTATTACAAATACAGTGTTCTCCCGTTGAACGAGTGCAGGCGACAGGATTCTGTACCATTCTCACAGTTTTCGGATAGAATTATTTTCGTCTTAAACCTGTCCTTTTCATAAATACAGGTCTCACCAGCAGCACTGACAAGGCATAGCAAAAGTGATGCAAATTACAGCATGCTCCTGCAAAGTCTACATTTCCGGACAGGGTGATTAATGATACTTTGTTTAACAAACCTTTATCTCTCCATATATAATCCTTCTATAGAGATAAAATAGATATGCAAAAGCTGAATGAATCATGTGGCTCCTTTCTATGCTCAGAAAAGATCTTTGAGAAATCAGCCATCAAATAGCGTTGAACTGGCACAAATTGTTTTCTGGAGATTATTTTGCCAAATGAATTGTACTTAGCACAGCTAATGAGACACAAAGCCAGATCCTTTCAAAGTATACCTTACCCATAAGCAATTAAATTTGGAGCCAAATATTGTAAATATATTAAGGAAGACTATAAACCAGAAAATGATGTGATCATTACTCCTTGAATTTTTGAGATGCCTTTCCTACAATACCATCATTCAGAGACTTCTAACTCGTGTTTTATTTATCTGATATATCCTAGGAGGAAGCTCATTCCATACAGTGCTGAATTATTTAGTTTATTATTAATTTGCTGTGTCATTTTAAAGTGTGCTTACGACTTCTTTTATAAACATTGGTATAAGGTGTACAAAAACAGGGGACCTGGCAAAAAAATGGATTAGGATGCAATTGTTTGTGAGTCTGTGAGTTACCAATACAGTCTATGTGATCCCAACACCACTGGTTTTCCTAGGGGAAAAATAAATAAATAGAACCAATTCCTTCTCCCACCTTGCCTTCCATGGCAGATAAGTTTTCCTCTGCCTCGATTTATCTCTCTCTCAAAACAGTGACAGTGCCTACTTCTCAGCATAATTGTCACCATGTTAAAGCTTCCTCCACATTTTGGATGGGAATGAAGGTAGATGAGAGTTATGTATGGATAAAATAGCAACTAAATGAAAATTGAGGCATTTAAATTCTTTTTTCTTTAATGCACTATCTAGTGTAGAACACCATTCATGACAGGTGAAGAGGATGAACAAACCCTTCCCTTTGAGAGCTGAGCTATATTTGCAGAGTATGAAGAATGATGAGCCAAAGGTAAGGTAAATTTGAAATGATGCCAGCAGCCTGTGCTTGATTGCAAGTGTAACTAACTTTCTCAGAAGCTCTGGCTGCCCATAGTCTCCTATAACGTGCATTTTTATACTGCAGTCACAGCCCAATCACAGCTTGTGCAGACATCCTTGAGCTAGCTCTAAATTAACTGGAGGAGATGCTCCAGCACTGTCAGTGCAACAGGGTGGAGCTCAGCGTGTGGGCTCATCGCCGCAGCATCCATCCACTGAGCTACTTGGGCGCATCCAGCAGCACATGCTGAGCTCCACACCACCAAGCGTACCCTGTTAGCAGTGCCAGAGCTCAGAGCAAGCTTGGACATACCTCTGGAAGCTGCAGTCGCATCTCTGGAGTGTGGGCATGTCTGGACAACAGCCACTCTCTCCCAGCTCTTAATTCTGAACTGTTTTAGGGACTCCCACTGACTGCAGGGACTAAGTCAGAATCACAGATAGTTTCCTATGGCTTTAAAAGAGCATTATATATGACTACCACTAGCAATGTTTGCTGTGATATAGAGCAAATTTTACATTTTACAAAGGAAATAAAAATAACCACCTCTGTTTTAAAGGTGAGAAAATGGAGTAACAGAGCCATGAAATTACTATCCACATCCACCAAACAAGCCAGGGACAGCACCAGTACCAAAAGCCAACTCTGTTGCAAGTCAACTGGCCAATGTCCACCCATCACACCAGGCCAATTCACCAGCCCTGAAAACACTGGAATAATATTTTTAGAAAGAGCTTTCAAGTATCTGCGAAGACAGGTGCCAAGCTGAAAACAAGCCCAATTCAGTATCAATATTTAAAAACATGAATTAGTTGAATTACAACCTTCAAGGCTTTTGTTGAAACTCAGAACAGCAAGCAGTTATGCTTCCTGTTAGCATAAATGTGTCTTCCGCAAACCCAGCAGGACTGAAGTCCCAGTTTTGTGCAAGACGGCCATATTAAACAAAACCATAAACAAACTAAAAAAACAACAGCTCTTCCAACAGATGAGTGATCCTTCAGTCTGCAGTGAAATTTCACAGAATGGAGATGGTATTTTATTTAGATCAGCTCTTACAGCACTCAGTCTCCTCTTCTAGGTGCTATCTATCAAACCTGTTCAGCTACCTAATAAAAGCAAAACTCATCCACAAGAACTTTTATCTATAACAAATAACTGCAGGAGAAAAGTACCTTTTGAAATTCATCCCTCTTTTCCTTACTTGCATCCATGCCTTTTTTCTTGCTCTGCCTCTCCACTTTATAATCTACACTAAACATACAATGCAGTGGGACTAAACAACTCCTGCAATGAGACTTTAAATGCTCCTAGACAAGTGCTCCAGTGAGTAAAAACCCCTTTCCTGCTCTGAAGACAGGGCTTGAGAGAAGGCAGAATCAACCCTACCTGTCTTCTAACACCTCTACAATACCATCAATGTCCTCTTATGCTCTCCATAGTGCTGTTTGCTTGGATCATCTTAGCAACCAGGTACACAACACACAAGCACTCCTTCAAGAAGGACAGACATGCCTACTGTCACACTGCTCTCAGGAAAAGAGGGAAATGAGTAGCCCTGAAGTACAGCATAGTGTTTTTTATGAATGTCTACTTCTGTCCTGCACAGGAGGTTTACTCAGCAGAGTATTCTTCCATTCTCCCTTGTGTCAGCTATTCCCCCTTCAGCTCTGCTAAGGACTAGAATCTGTAAAAGCTAAAGGAAGACAACATTTATCTCCTGAATTGTTTTCAATATAATTTAAAGGAAGCCTTGACAGGAAAACTTTAACTATGGGAGAGGAGACAGAAGGAACAGTAAATTGGCCAAATTAACACCAATGGCAAAAGTAACATTAACACATATCTGCTGCATAGGCTGTGCACACTGAATGCTTTTTAAGCACTAAAAACCTTGTAGAGGGCATAACCTGTGTACCTTACTACTGATCTAATCATGTGTGTCCATTTGGGAA
The DNA here is from genome assembly GCA_013397775.1 of Eulacestoma nigropectus. Classification (NCBI taxonomy): domain Eukaryota; kingdom Metazoa; phylum Chordata; class Aves; order Passeriformes; genus Eulacestoma; species Eulacestoma nigropectus. The sequence continues at coordinate 839,819 of VZTE01003245.1, read as the reverse complement.
GTCTTATAGACAGATCAGAAGGAAGAGGGCCTGGGGATTTACAGATCGTTATGAATGAGTTGCAGATGAATACCAGCAGAAGTTGTGGAATAAATGCTCAAACAGGATTTTGGAGCTGTTGTCAGTGACAGAATGAGAGTGAAGTGATGCAGCAAAAGCATCCTGTAAGAAATACAGCTGTGGCTCCATCAGCATTTTTCACTGACCAATGCTTCATTACTTGGCAATAACTATACCTTATCATTAAAAACATGTCTAGAAAGCTCATCTTTACATAATTTCAGTGATTTTGTTTACTAGTTAGGACTCCTGAGAGAAATGCTGGCAATCCAACAATGCATGTCTTAGAATCTCTCTTAAAATCAACAGTACATTCCTGATTTTTGAAACTCTAAAAGCAGTTAAAAAAGGATCTCTTTGGTCTTGCTTCAAGCATGTGGAGCACAAGAAGAGCATAACTTTTTAAAATTCATCCTAATTTGTTATCTGCTATGCACAAAATAGAAACTGCATGTAGGCCTGAAGTGTACTGAAGTTGTTGTAGGCCTGAAGTGTACTGAAGTTGTTTTTCTTTTTTTAAAAGGTCATTCAGTAAAGCAGTGGAGCTTAATATTTTAGCCAAAAGTCAATAAAATCATTATTGCTGAGCTGACTTAAATCATCTCTCTTTGCCAAGTATTTGCACCTAGCAGAGACAGTTTATTATAATCAGAGTCCTCTAGTATTAATTGCATACTACTTTGAATCTATGTGGAAAAAGTGTTCTTCAACTGGTTTAAACAGAGTGAAAGAAAGTATAGAATACTTCCTAGAAACCTTGACTCAACCTCCTGTTTTTCTCCAGATTTATTTTCTTTGTAGCTCTGCTTTTAAGACTTCACAGAGACTGTTTATTTGCCTGTGTTCCCTGTTAATAGCATTGGAGCTGGGTACCAGGACCAGAGGCTCTCTGGGTATCTCACTGGATACCACTCAATATCTTTAGGAAGTAAAAAACCACTAGGAGTGCAGTTTTTTTCATCTAACAAAGTGTTACGTTTTTATTATAATTATTTGTTAGACAGTATATTATTTTACTTAAGATTTTAATATAATGGATTTGTGTTAGCAATCTGTCAGTTTAAAGCACTTTGACAGATGAAGCTTCCTGTACTAACAAAGCCTTCAGGCAACCTCTTGAAACCTTTTTTAAGGAAATATAGAAAGTACCTACTGACAGGAATAGCCTAAATGTCTTTTAAAAGCACTGCAAACCTATTCTAAACAGTGAGTCTTGCAAGTTATGTAACTTGCATGTTATTGTGAAAAGCATTTCAAAATGGGCATTTACCAGGGTTCTACTTCAGTATGTTTGGGGGCAGCACATATGGGTTTGTTCAGGTTTTTATTGTGAACACATTAGATTTAAGCTGGTCCTTGATCTAACAACTTGTTAAAAGGGGAACATAGGAGAGGAAAACCACAGTGTTCTGTAGGCCCTTGGACTTCAACAATGCTAACTTCTCCCTCCTTTTTTTTATGCTGAAGCATTGCATAGCTGCAGAGATTTTTAAGGAGCACAGTAACAATCTTTAGGTAATTTGTGTGTGGAGGGACATGGACAGGCAAACAGAGCATTAAACCAGCAATTTTGCAATCCATCCATTGTGCGATGCTACCTAAACTTCTCGCACACAGATAGGAACAGATACAAAAGGAAGTTGTCCTCTGGCAGTGGTTTGCATGGCCGCAGCTGTGACTGCCAGTTTGCCTTGCATTTCATGGTGTGCTCAGAGTTCATGGTCCTTAAGAGACCTGGGTTTGGGAGTTCCTACCCTGTGAATCTTATATGGCCTTGGGCAGTAGATAAGCACTTATGTACTCAGCTCACAGATGGTGGCGCTGCCTCTAGGCATTTGCAGCAGCAGAAGAGGCTTATGCAAGATTTTTAGAGGAATATATAAATGCCTAAAGTCTCCTATGGTAATTTCTGTTGTTGAAGTAATTCTATTTGACTCAGGCAGTTTAATTTCTGACAAAGAATGGGCTTCATCTCATGTGACTACAAAAATTACATAGCTAATTGTGTAGGATTCGTCTTTCTTCAAGGGAGAGACACCTATACAGAATAATTTATCTTACCTCTCTTCCAGCAGAACCACCTAACCATATGCTCTTAAGTGACATAATGCTGGTATGCCACCTCCCAAATGGCCTCTGGCTGTCACTCCAGAAGGTCCTGGTTTTGACAAGTTCTGTGTCGTATGTGTCACGATCATGGACAAGTCTTGGGCTGTTACTGTGCCTCTACAGTGGTGCTTTGGCTTAGATCAGGAGGTCGCTTTTCAAGTGACTCTCTCTCAGTTATCTTCTTTTTCACACTAAACGTTCTCCAAGCTTGTAAGCTTTTCACTTGAATTTAAACCAAAAGATGCACAGCAAGAGCTCACTTACTGCACTACATTCACAGGCATGCAGCCCATGGCACTTGAAAAGACCTAGAAGCTGTGGCTGCTGGGTCATCAGCACCAAGAGTTTGACTCTGCCGTCTCCTGATATTGCTAATTTAGATATGGAAATGGTTTAGTTCAGAAGGTACACAGAATGGTTTTAACTCAAATCTGGGCTCATGGACTGAGTTCAGGGTCCAGAGGTTGTAGAAAACTAAGTGTACTCCCAGACATCAACTTTCTTTTCAGTTGCATCTGAAAGGAATCCAATGTGGGTACACTGAAATGGGAGCCAAATCACAGTGTGTGAAGATAACCAGAAGATTTCCTTCAAAAGTGTACTCCTGACACAAATTACATACTACAGCAGACAGTTTTGGATATCTGGAGACATCTTTACTGGTAGAAGCAGCTGTATTTTGGCAAATTAATTCTGCCCTTATATATGGACAGGATGAATCAGTCTCTGGAGGTAATTCTCTCTCCATTGACCACAGAAGGAGTCTTGGCAACTGGTTTATATTAGATACCTAATGCTATATGGCAAGAGAGATGAGCTGATTCTTCTAGTTCAATAAATACAAAGGAGAAAAGTTATAAAAACACTACAAATATCAGAGGAAATGTGCTGGAAGATGAATTCTGCAGAGCAGAGTAGCAGAGACCTTTGGAGGAAAGACGAGAAATAAGAAAGTGAGGAAAGACAAGAGGAGTTAAGCTGGCAGTTTGACCTGGATGTCAACACAGATAAAAACAGCAAGTGAGAGCAAGGGACAGCACACCACTAGTACAGACTGATAATGTCTTTATAACATCAACAGACAAGTGGAAAAAAAAGGAATTTGGCATTCCACAAATTCTTTTCAGTTCTACCATCTTCATATTCCTAATTAATTTGTCATGAGGCAAGGAAATGATCTCAGGAGAAAAGAACCCTCTCAGTTTATTTTAGCTGTCTGTCCCACTGTATGTCATGTTGAAGTCCAAAGTGCATCAGAAAGCTGATTTGTTATGCTGACCAAAACTGATGGATCCAATCCAACATATAAACAAAAAAAAATTAATTACAGACATTTATAGTGATATTCACAAGATCCCTGATGAACCAGAATTGTCTACACAATGAATTCAGACTGATATAAGATGGCTTGTTTCCCAAAGAAAAATCCCATCAGAAGTGAATATTATAACAGTATGTGGAAAAAAAAATCCTTCATCCTAATTGCTACTTAATTTAAGTAACAGAAATATCCACACAACCAAAACATTTCATTATTATGGACTGATACTCTGATGATGTAACCTACTCACAAAAGTTCCAAACTAACTCATAAAAGTGCAGGTAGAAGGGTGTATCTTCTAGTACAAAAGAGAATAACGGTGTATTCCAGGCTTAACTAAAGTATCCTGCTTTCTGATGGTGAACTCACTGATCAGGAACAACTAAATATATCATGGTTCTTCAGATAAACAAGATGTTGGGATAAATGTTATTCCTGAAGTCAAAAAACTTTCCTGCCTTAAAAACTACTACAAAGAAAAACTGATCCCACTGAAGTCAATAGGAATATTCTTGAAGCTGTACTCTTCAGATATCACTTGAAATTGCACCAACTGTATTAAAAAACTTAATGGCTGTTTTTTACAGTGAAAAGGAGAGTCCTTGGTAAAGGACTACTTTATAGCTGTTTCTTAGTCTTTTATGGTGCTTTCATAAAAAAAAAAACCTTTAACAACTAGAAAAGATACAGCAACAAGTCCAAAAAGCAATGCTGATTATGCTGTTTGGAGAAGTAGGTATTGAAGTAGTAAGAGACTGAATATCTGTGAGAGGTACTGGAAAGCTGTTTGTTAAACCTCATGTGGCCACATTCTCCTAAAAATCATCAGCACAAGTCAAAAAAGATGATCCTTTATAAAGATGTTCTACAGCAGTTTGCATTTATTCTAGACTTTTATCCCCTAAGAAAACAATTAATATAGTATAAGCAAAGGAAACCATCTATGTTTTTGAACAGTATGGAGTCAAATAGCTTTAGGTTTCACATCCTATTGTCTCTGCATCCCTTACGGAGTTCTGCTGCCTATATGTGGAAAGAAGGCTGGACAGAAAGAGAAATCCAATTCTGCCTTTCATAAAAAAGTATTAAAATGTGTAGCCAGCTGTATAGGACAGTATATAATGCAATAATGCATGAGATGGAGCTGGGTAGTTGGGTGAGGGCCACATTTCAGTCTGACTGCACATGATAGCACGTGCACCGAGAATCTTGGTCCTTTTTTAATCCCTTCAGCATTGCACCGGACCAACACAGCAAACACTGATTGCGTGAAATCCAACACAACCAGCATCTGCTGACTTTGTGAGCACAACACAAGCTTGAGTCTCTAGCATGTGGTTTGAGAGTTGTTGGCAAGGCAAGGTCTGAAGGCTATGGAGAATCACAGCCTTTCCTTAGCCCTGGGAAAGGGAAAATCTAAAAAATCAGTGATGACTATCATTTATTTAAGCATGCCAAAATATGCCACACTTAACAGCCATATTTAAAGCAGGAAAGAAGGAGCAAAACTGGACGGTTTTTTGATGGCATTCCAGTTTATATACAGTCTGTTAATTATTGCATGTTCTCATTAGCATATGTTCTCAGTGAAACCAAATGTAAGAGACGGAGTCCTATTTGTGTAGTGTGTGCCTGTAGTTGAAAATTCAGATTCATATGTAAGGGAGGCTGGAAACAGCCCAAGAAATGCACTTAAGTAGATCTTCCTGAAAAACAGTGCTAAGTATTATGTTGCAAGAAGAGATGCTCTTGTTCGGTCTGTGAACGCTGAAATAGGTAAACATAAGGTCATGCACCTATGTCAAAAAGGGAAGAAAGGAAGAAAGGGATCAGGGCATGCTTTAAAATACAACCATCTTTTGACTCATTCAGTTAATCTGGTAGATGATTTTTTTTTTTGTTTTTGTAGTCCTTGAGGCAGAGGAAATTCCTTCTACTGTGCTTTCCAAAATGCTAACTGAACCATTAATGGTTAACAAATAAATAATCCTGTCTATAGACAATTATCTCTCCCCTTATGAAGTCACTTCCTTTCTCACTGTAAATCTGCCACACTATTCTGATGGCAGTTTTGATAAGTGAGATCACATACGAATTTTAGAGGTTAGTTTGAGGTGACTGAATGAAAATGCTGTCATGAAATCTAAGACCTTTGGGTATACCTGTGACAACCTGGAACTTGAGTTCATGTGCTGCTAGAAGGCTTTAGTGCTTAAAGGCACAATTGACATGATCCTCAAATAAAGCAATAAAAGATGCTGCCTAGCGTGTCTTTTTTTTTTCCCACTCATTGTGACGTACACTTTAAAAATGTTTGTTTTTCATCTATTATTTAATAATCTAGTACAATCTTTACTACTGTTCAGGGAGATGTTGTTAGACAAATAGGTTTTTGTTGTCTTTTTATCTTTTCGTTTTTTTGTGAAAGCAAATGGAGTCACTTCATGCCATTAACCAAAGTGACTTGTAAACAAAGAGGCAATTTAACAGCATCCCCACAGCATTACATTCCTACTTAACCCTGCAAAGACTGTGCAATGTGAAAACTCAAATTATTGGAGAGTTGCTCCCTTGCTGGGATTCTAGTAAATAATCTACTATTTTTACAGACGTGTAATTGCACTTTTTTTGCAAATACATTGTTCAAGAACATAATCCCAGAAGCAAGAAGGCCTTACAACAGCCCTTCTATCCAGTCTGCACCTCTGATTGATTTATTTGCTTTACATAACATTCATTTAGTGGAAGTGAATGATGAGCATTGTCAGAACTGCAGCGTAAACCAGAGCATTTCCAGGAAAGGAAGTAAGCTGTAACATCAAAGGAATTTGAGAAGTGCAATGGCTGCTCTGTAGAGCATCAGGGCTATTTGCATTCACTGTATTTGTTGCAAAATATATATTTATTTTCTATTAAATTACCTCCTGCAGTATTTACTACTCTCAGAGTTTGGTGTGTTAATGGTCTACCCATCATCCCTTTTCCCATCCCTCAAATGTATCACAGGTTTTTGTTACAAGTAAAACAAAAATGCCACATAATTCAGTCTGCTTTTTTTCAGAGCATTCAATATGTGCAGAAAAATGAAATTTGGGAGTAAGGTAAGAAGGAAACAAGGGTTTCAACTAGCCCTGAGGTCACTCTAGTTCTTCTCTGCTTGCCTGGGCAAAGTTATTATAATTATTCTTTTTCCAGAATAAGCATATTTTTGCCCTTTTCAGCAAAGACACTTATGTTTTAATAGTTACTGCTATTTTCAGCCTTGTATATGCCAGAAGCTATAGTTGGTCATGCCAGTGTTCATTAAAAAGTCACATGCACAAACTTTATTCTTAACATTTGTTTACACTTCATGTGATAGTCACAACATTTTACATTAAATACAAGACTCAAAGCAGAATTGATACCACCAAGTGTTATTTTTTACCTACTAATAATCAGAAAACCTGATAATGCTCCAAACTGAGGCAATTCTATAAAGCAAACATAAATGCTGCTTCTACCTCTGTAGTAGAGCTCTACTGACTAAAATGTTAGTTTTTCCAGTCTCTTTTTTCTTTTGTGGAACACAATGTTATACCAGCTCAGACATTTGCTGTGTTTTTATTCTGGTAACATATAATAATCATAGAATGTGCTGAGTTGGAAGGGATCCATCAAGATAATCAGGTCCAACTCCTGCCTCTGTGCGGGACACTCCAATCACACCATGTGCCCGAGAGCACTGTCCAAACCCTCTTAAGTCTGTCAGGCTTGGTCCTGTGACCACTTTCCTGTGGAGCCTGTTTCACTGCCCAACCACGCTCTGGGTGAAAAACTTTTTCCTGATATCCAGTCTAAACATTCCCTTGAGTCAGCTTCAGGCCATTTCCTTGAGTCCTGTCCCTGGTCACAGGAGTGAAGAAATCAGTGTCTACCCTCCTCTTCCCCTTACGAGGAAGCTGCAGACCGCACTGAATTCTCCCTCCAGTCTCCTCTTCCCCAGGCTGAACAAACCAAGTGACCTCAGCTCCATCTCATAAGGCTTCCCCTCCAGACCCTTCACCATCCTCATGGCCCTCCTTAGGGTGCTCTCTAATAGCTTAATGAGAGCACATAGAGCATAAAGAACTTTCATATCCCTTGCTTCAATGAGTTTACTAATTACTAACAGGTATGTATAGTCTACCAACAGGGAAAAGTTTCTACACACAACCAGTTCTCCTTATAGCCCACTCATTTATTTTACTATTACTATATATAGCAAGGTCTCCCTCTCCTGTTCACTAACTACCTTTTAGTCCACTCATTTTTCTTTCCTTTAACGGACAAAAAGCTTCATGCTCTCCAACTCTGTCCACATAAGGAAGAACAAAGCCAGCAATTGTGTTACTTTCCCAGCAGAAAGCACCAGAAGAGCAGAAAGGCCTTGCTTTCAACAGAAGAAACAAAAGCTTTAATTCCTGCCATCAAAGTAAGCAGATCAGTTACCTATCTTAAAACCCAGCAGGCTTCCACCTAAATCACTAATGCAGGAATTGCCACCAGCCCTCAGGAGCCCTGACAGCCAGAACATTCCTGCTGTTTTAATGAGGAGGAGTGCAATGCTGCACTTCACCATACAAACCATTTTCCCGCCCAGTTAAATACAATACAGCTATTAAAAATAGAAGAAACAAGACTTACTCAATAAAGTAGACTTCCCCCTTTTCTGTATAAGCCATTTCCCAGTTATCAGGCAGTGGGCCCAAGTCATCATTCTCTTCAGGTTTAGTCTGTTTTGTTACATCCATATCCTCCTTTGCTTCTTCAGGCTGACCATATCCTGAGGCAGGACAAGGCTGGGTGGCAGATACCTCACCTGAGACAGCTGTACTCTTCTCTTCATGTTCACTTGATTCTACAAGAGAAGAAAAATTACAGGCTTTGGATATCCAAGTAATGCTGAAGAATTTACTGGGTGCAAGTCTCTGTGAAAGGCAAGTCTTGAAATAAAGAGAAAAATTCCATTTGGTTTACACAAGGGTCCCTCTGATGATGCATTTTATTTGGAACACAATAAAAGAAAATAAAGCAATAAAACCAAACTGAAACAAGGAACTAATAAAGAGTTCTGGCTCATTCTGTCTCAGGAGTCCTTCCAGACTAGCAGTAAGCACTGAGCAGAAGGCAGCTTCATATCCAGCAGCTCTACTGTCTCATGTCTTAACTTTTCAAACTATACACACATAAAAAAACTATCCTGCTGTTTTACTACAGACTACAGATCCTTTTCAAGTAAAAAAAAGTATATGCACCAATTGCTTTATCTGTATCCATATATCAAAGAAACCAATGACATCCATGAACTCATAGCAATATATTAACCATATAGAAAGTGGTTGTGATTTCATTGCTGATACAACCTGTGGGAGGCTTAGTTTCCCACAGCCAATGCCAAATGCTTCAACATCTCAACAATGTAGTCTATGGTAAAGTTCAAGAAGATGACAATTTATTACATGATCTAACAGTGCACCCAGAGCATGGAACTATGCAGATACCTGTGTGAAACGCATGGGAAGGTGGAAGACAACATGGATGAAATGTTCTAATTACTGATGCTTACAACAGCAAGAAAGAAAGGCAACAAAAAATTAGCAAAAACTGTTTATAAAGGTCCAGATTTTAATAAACCCACAGAATCAATAAATTTGATATTATGGCAAACAACAGTAAGAGAGAAAAAGTTTAGGTGAACAAGTAAAGATTGAATAAAAAATACTAAGAATGCAAGTACAAATTGTTCTAATTAAAAAGAAAAATACTAAGTATAATGAAAGATAATTTCAATTAAGTCATGACTGCAATGATCTGCTACTTGAGACAGAATTGTACAGAAGGTGAAAAATAGATTAAATCATTAAGGATGAACAAAGAGAAACAACATGGGCATCTAACAGCAAAACAGGTCAGTTTAGAAAGTGGGAAACAGTCAGGACATTAGAGGTAAAAAGAAAACCTTCTGTAAGTGCAATAATATCATAATACCAAAAGCAGACTCATTCTACTCTTTGGGAAGGAAGGAAAGCTAATCGTTTATGACGCATAAGAACCCCAAGGCAATTAGTGCTCTTTTTGCCTCAGCCACTACTACAAAAAAAATCACCTGTGATTAAATGACTAACATAATTAACGACAGCAACTGGGCTAAAGAAGGTGGAGTGGGCAGAGAATAGGTCAGGTGAAATTTAAGATGAACCAGCTGTTCTCAATTGGCACAGCCAATCTAGGGAATCTAGGGTACAGAGAGCACCATGTAAGCAGCCACATGGCTAGTAATGGCAAAACCTTCTAGACTTCATGGGGAAAAGAAACTTGGAAAGGACAAACACAACCCTGGTTTCACCAAAGTATCTATGATTTAGGTTTTTAGATAGTTTTATATTAATTTCTGAGTACCTAAGTTCCCTTTGCAAGGGATTTGCTCAATTAGGCCATTTTGTCCTTTTTGCAAAAAAAAAAAGAGGAGGAGGAAGATCCATGAAACTGTAACTGCACAATCTTTCTCTTTCTAATTCCTAGCAAGATTGGAAGTAGCAATTGAACCACCTATATGTAAACTCTTTAGAGGTCATAAATATTTGTCAAAACTTTTCAGGAAGAAATTGTGTCAAACTAATTTTTTTTTCTTTACATGACATAGTCAAAGGTGCTGCTTCTTGGGGATAAATGGAAGATATAGCTTTCATGATCTTAAAAAATACTTTTGATACCGATACATACAACCCTTCAGAATAGCATGAAAAAAACCCCAAATTCAACCTTGAACACGGTAATTATCTACAGCTTTACATCCACATGCAGCTCATGTTGCTAAATCTTAGCTCACGCTTGAACTATGTGGAATTACAATCATTTTATGCCATTTGGAAACATGAATCTACCTGTCTGTAGCATTTTCAAATATGTAAAAGCTTCCTGCAAAGCACAGAAGATATATGGTCCTCACTTCCCCTGAGAAGAGGACAGTGTAATAATTGCTGATAAATTTTTGGGGTGTTTTATTCTCATCTCTGCAAAGCAAAAGTCCTCATCTACTTCAAGCATTATTAACAGATCTGTGAGTTGTATTCCTGGAGCTGCCTGCAGCCTAAACCACATTTCTACTACAGGAAGGAAGACATACAGATTAAACTGAATATAAGGCATAAGGTCACATGGCAGATTCATTTGGGGCACAGGTGCATCACACACAATGACTCTTGATCAGCCAATTGGTCTGACAGAGCACGGATGTGGTGACACTACTGTGTCCTGGGATTTTACCAGGATCTCTCTAATACGTGTTCTTCCTCAAGATCTTATTTTCAACAGGTCTGAAGAGGTCAGATTCATGATTTTCAATAACTATATTAACAAATTCCAGACATCATGATGACAGAAAAAAAAAGGTAAAAAACTAAGCCCTGAGGATTAGAAGAAATATTCTGAGCTTTTCTAAGACAGAGATTGCTATCAAAATACATCAGCGAAAAAAAAAGAACCTGATGCTTATATTTAACAACTTCAAATATAATTATTTTAAAGCCAATCTCATAAATAATTAATTACTGGATCATTATCTTTTAATAGCTTACTTTGATAATGGAGAAGACATCATGATGACTAAAACCCAAGCAATTAAGATGGAATTGCCTAATGCCATTTCATAACTGTAAGCTTTACATAGTGGACATCCTAGTCACACTTATCTGAAAGCTCTAAGGTGTCATCTCACCTTCTGTTATATGCAGCTATCATTCTCGTACTCCATGTAAGGTAGATATTCACCTTACTGGTTTTCTTTCTGCTAATAGATATCCATATATAATTTTTGATTTGATAAAAAACCCCGAACAAAAAAAAATTGACTTCTAGTTAAAAACTAGCAGCATCTTTAATGTACAAACAAAGTTTGAAATATGACAGTAATGCACAGTGGGTACAAATAATTTCCTTTGGACAGTATGTGATGTAAAAAAGATTGTAAAATTGTACCACAACATGAGTCCAGAAGTACTTTTGTCACTAAAAAAACCCAGTCAATTGAAATTGAAATAGCCTAGTGGAGCTTCTGTCTCACTACAAAACAGATTACATGGTTCAGTCTTCAAAATCAGATCAGCACAGTTTCTCAAGAGTGTCCTGAGAAGTGACAGAACAGACACCAGTAAAACACCAGCAAGCTATTGCATGTGTGGAATACAAAGCACTCTGAGAACAAGATAATCTGTATGCTAAAAACAACTATTTATCTTTAAATACTCCAACTCTGTAGTACCCAGCTGCAAATACCAGCAGTTAAAATATTATTGATATATGTTGACATGATATATTCTTTATAATTTTGTAGTAAATATGGCAACTATTTAAAAAAACCCCAACAAACTAGTAGCTATGCTGTTATAGTCTCAGAATTTTTCATCAATGTTGTTGCTTGCACTTTAAATTTTTTCTATTATTTACAGTCTAATTCTTGAAATTGGCCATCTAAATAGGTAAAAGGACCTTGTCACTTCATTCCTTTATTTTAATGCTGCAGATTACTCATGCAGACAAGTTTGAAAACTTATTCTCTTCATTCAAAAGTACCAACTCATATAATCTAAGGAATATCAGCAGAGAAAAAAAAGATTATTAAATAGTAGTTTATGGGGTGGTTTTAACAGTTCTGAATATAAATATTTTTCATCTTTATACTCTTATTGTGCCAAATCACTAATTTCTTAAATTCTGTACAGGAAAGAGTCCATCCTTTTTAAATAACTGTTGGATACAAGAGCAGTTTAACTCATGTTTGCCTGTATATGTGTATGTATTTTCTTGTGAAGATATCACTTTGCAGCCTTGGGGCTGTTCCCTTTCCCATAGAGTTGGAGCCATATTCAAGGCTTGGTGCTTTTTTATGGAGGCACTACTCCCTCTGACTCCTGACACAGTGAGAACTAGGAGCTGACCTGGGCAAGAAAAGCAGGAGTCATGGAGACTGGGTGAGCACAGGGTATTCTGTCGGTCACAAGACTTTATCTAGCTGTGATAAACTGAGTTTAAAGAAGACACCAAGAAAAATCAATGGATACCACCTTTTGTATGTTTTTAAATCTCATGGCTCTTGGAAGCTGTGTATGTTATTTTCATGCCTCTGGCTGTCTTTGCTGTGCAATAATAAAACAATAAACTCAACCTGTTGCCTGCGACTAGTGCACCTTGCATGGTGATTGATGGCATTGGGACCCTGGTCTTTTGTTCATTCTTAAGGTGTGGGGATGATAATTTTGAAACTTTATGTCATATCTTACCCCTCAATTAATTTGAGCCTGATAGAACTTTATTCTCTGGGTGTAACTTATCATTGCTCAAGTACTGTCAGAATAGTGGACATACATAAGCGTGCCTTCAATGTTAAAGTGATTCTTCTGTTTGGATGATAAACACTTCATCAGTCAGCAGTGGGAAGCAAACGTGACATGACCAACACAGTGTCAAATACTGATGCTGGTTGTGAAGGAGACTGACTCAATTCTTTGCAGACATAAACAGCGACAGGAGTAAAAACTGAATGTCTGACAAGTTTTGGGTTACAATTTGATCAAGATTCTTTTTACCTATTTAGTCAACACATCAGTTTTACAGAAATAATTAATTTCAATGCAGTGTCCATCAGGAAAGTCTTCTCAGGTGCAATATGTCTTGCCCAGTAATGTGGACAATTGCCCTAAGTGTAAGAAACCCAATACTAAGTCTAAACTTGCCCATCTTTACAGTTAATCTACAGATTATGTCTCTCATATGTTTCTTGGCAAATAGCAAGATTCTTCATTTAAATTTAGCCATTTAAGCTCTTCTGTATCTGTAGGCTGAATTAATCATTGTAAATTGTAGAGGTGATCCCCTAAAATGTGTATCTAAAACAGCTATGCTCTCTTACTCTTTGGAATTTCTTTTTTCTTCTTATTTTATAGCAAGAGAGCAGAGACAAATAGCTCAAACAAAAAAGTAAGGCATTTAGGCATATAATTTACTAAAACTAGATGAGATAAATCCCATCTCCCAAATCATACTATTTTGTCCTGAGAGAACTTCATCCAGGATTAAAGACTGAGAATGCTCCATCCTAAAATGGCAAAAAGCCCCATCCCAAAGCACTGAGAAGGATTCCTGGTGGCTTCTGGGCTGAGGACAGGTGGCAAAAATCAGAAAGAATAAACACATTGGGCAGACAATTATGGTCACTTTGTCCATATACAACTGCCTCAGAGAAATCTGATGGACACAAAGCAAGGCATACGGAAGGTATTAATGAAAAATTGCTAAAGCTCAACACTTGCAGAGATTATGCCAACAGACACTGAAAAGTTGCTTGAAAACTCAGACCAAAAGCACAAAGATCTCTGTAACCACAGATATCACTTAATTGGTCTGATAAGGACGGGTTTCTTTTCTTCAGAATCATCTTAGATCTGTTGCTATTTCAAACTAGTAGTCCTATGTGTTAGAGCGGTCCTTTGAGTTGACAGGCTTGGATACACAGTTAACAAGCCATTAAATTGCTGAGCATCTATAAAAAATGAATCAATGTTTCAGATGTCCCAGGAGTCTTATAATTAATAAAAGCCTCCTCCTGGAAGTGAAGTATTTAAAATAGAACACACTTTCTAAAAGAATTGGCAATAACAAATGTCCTACCTTTGCTGATTCTTTATAAAAATTAAAATGCTCTCTCCACCAAGAGTTTTTAAAAAAAATTAATTAACATATTCTGGTTTTCCTGATTGTTTAAAGACACAAACTACAAATGCACTGACATTTTAGAGGTGACTAAGCCTCTGTCAGCTCACAGAGAAAATGACTGCAGTAACAGGGTCTGTGGGAGCCACACTGCCCAACAAAGGCAACACAGCATGTATGTACAGAGCTGCTTTGCTACAATCCCCAAAGTCCTCAATCAGTGTAACTGAACAACAAAACCCTGCTTATGAAACCATGAGAGCCAACACAGGCACTGCTTGTTCTGCTGGCCACACCGACAGGAATTACTTTGGGGGGAAGAGGAGGGGGAAGAAGGGGGGCTGTCTTACCCTCGTGCTCATGTATTTCATTTTGTTACACAGCACATGCCAGTGCCTGCTTCTTGGGTGCTGCCTAGTCATTGCTCACATAGAATTTGCCTGGGAGAAGCAAATTATAGGTGTAGAATTCAAGGAAAAAGGCAGGTAAATATTGCCTCTTGATCCACTTGAAGCTGAAACATATTGTCCTGGAAACCGCTCCTCAGCAATGGTCTGTTACGTGGCACATTTCGAATAACTACAAAGAATGATCTTTCTAATGATTTCTACAATACACATCAGAGACCAAATCCTGCCTTTGCCTCTTTCACTGTGGAAGTATCCTGGCAACAGCAGCAGTGCTGATGTTTTATGTAAGGATCTCTGGGCTTCATCCTTTCCTGCTTAGCTGTGTAGGAAAGGCACTAAGTGCCAGAGCAATGCCAACAGATGCAATCTGTGTGGAAGGGATGAGCAAGGCTCGTCCAGCATGTGATGGCAGTGGCCAAGGAGCAATAATGCAGCCCTTTGGAGAGCCAAGAGGAAGAACCAGACACACTCACCCCACTGTTCCTGGACACCCCTGGTAGATGGGGATGGACTGCACAGGAATTTTCCCTTATATGTAATGTTAGGCAACAGCTAAAGAAAAGCATGAGCAAAATCATCCTGGATGGGAAGATACCAAATTCGATATACTTCGTAATGAAGCAGGAATTAAAAAGGTATATATAGACTCTGCAGTATGAAAATCCTTCTACAGAGCATAGAAGATTAGGTAATAGATATTTTGTTTCACAGTAATGTATACATTTAGAAAACTTGCAATATTTCATTTTATCTTCTCGTCCATATGATTGTCACTATAGACTTCTGCTTTAATGATTCTGAATTTCTAAGTTTGCCAAAAAGGATTCACAGCATTATTCCTCAGAGAGAAATAAAAATCTGAATTATTTAATTTTCTACATGAACAACAACAAAATAATTTCTTAAATTCTATTTCAGGATAAGAATTACTAAGTTCTATAAAATATTGTCTTGCTGAAAGTTTGAGGGGGAAGTTGATTACCTGCTTTAGAAAAGGTTGGAGTGCTCTCACTTGAGATACCAGTCTACCTGGACTCCACCTTTTTTCTGAAGCACTGTGATCCAAGGAGTAAAACAAAATTGTCTTTTAGGACTTGACATCTGAAACCCTTATCAGCTTTCTGCAGGCTCTGAAACATTCCTGAAAAGGGTCCTCCAGATAGTATTGCCAGCTAAGTTTCAGTAGCATTGTCACAACTTTGTTAATGTGGTGACTTCCACAATATTGCTAAGTCTTCATAACATTTACAAAAGTTCATTTCATAAAGTGCTGAACAATCTTGTGAGTTTCACCATTTGGGAACAAGAAGACCTGAAACATGGAAACTATTCATCTTACCAAACTGCAGTTCTCTAGACTCCCTCTATAGTCAACGTAAAGGAACAGGCACTTTTGATTGATTTCCTAACCTAAAAATCTAAACCAGGTCACAATCAATGCTCAGAAAGAAGGTATTTTTCTCTTTGGTCTGTAAAGACAGTTCAAAGGGACTAGTTCAGAGACAGAAATCTTTACAGTAGCTGAGGTGAGATGACTCCCCAAAACAGAGGTTAAGTAAGTTATTTTAGGTTTCAGAGAAATTCTAATATTCAGGATTCCTGCCTTTCACTCTTGCAAGAACATCCTTACCTGAACATGCATATTCTCACTGCAGGAGGAGGTAACTGAGGACTCTGAATAACAGAAACTCACTGCAAAGTAAGAAGGAAGAACAGACCTGGTGTTACTGTCACGTCATTTCCATTGACCACAGGTCTTTCTTCCTCTTCTTCCTCTGGTGGTTCAATGCCTGTCTTCTCCATATTGCTCACAGACTTATTCCTTTTACGTTTGCCTTCAGCCCCGGGAGTGGCACCTGGGAGGATCTGGTCTGTCACATTTAACAGCAACGGAGCCGGTTCTGCTGGAGGCTTCGGAGTGCCGTAATAGTTGTCTGGAAAGAAAAGAAAAGGAATAACACATAAGACTGCAGAAATACACAGGCTGCTGCTGCTTCTTTTGTCTTAGATTAATGGATGTGTGAGGTAGGATCTGGCTTATCAGCTAATACAAAGAATAGTTCAAAATGTTTTCTGTGAAATTGAATATTTCCCTTTCATGAAATAGTAATTAATTTTCTTGGTGGTAGCACAAGTGATCTAATCATGCTCACAAACATGTATCTTATTAACAATTTCTGAAACTGTAACAGGTTAAGTTTACATTCCTCTCATCCAAATACCTGATGAATAGTCGGCATACCAGAGCTGTTCTCTTATTTCAAACCATTAGTTAGGACAAATTAGTTTTGCAACATTTATGCCACAAAACCAGAGTTTCGGAAGGATCAAAAGGATGATAAGAATATTGATTATTTATTATGTTGTCATTTTCACTCCCTCAAATTATCTCACCTGCTTAAAAAGTAAATAATCATCCAATGATTCAGAGATTTGCAGTTTTCAATAACGCTCACTATCCTGTTTTTCATATTTGTCAAATTTTTGCTATTCACGGTCTCAAAATTTGTAGTAGTTAATGCTAATATATTTTCAAAGAAAGTTGAAACCTTATGCTTTAGGGCTTAACATTATCTCAAAGTACTAAGGAATTCTGAGAAGACTTAAGGTGGCTGACAGATTACCCTCTATTTGCTTCTCAGGAAATTTCTGGCAACTTCCTCTGAGTCATCTACTTTCTGTCAGAAGGATTATTAGATTAGATGGACCATGGTCCCACCTTATCTATCAATACCTGTCTGTTTGCATTTCTAGCACATCTGATCTCAAAATTGGTGTCTTACTAATACCACAAATTTGTCATAAAAACATAGTTAAAAATAGAACAGTAACATAATTAAATAATATTTTTAAAAGCATGTGCTTTCTAGAAAGAAACATAAATAGTAATATAGGATATAAAGAGCAAAACATGCTATTTATGCAGTTATCCTTTTTTCATCTGTAAGCTGCATTGAAGTGCAATGAACATGATGTTTTACAAGTAGATATACAGCAGTCATTTTGGGAAACTAAAAATACTGTCCAGGTCTGAGAAACTTCCCCCCCTCCCACCTCTCCCCCCCACCAGAAAAAGGTGCACCTGTGTAAGGATATCAAGCTGATGAAAATATTTTTAGACTTTATAACCATTTTTAAATTTCTTATCCCACTATTTAGGACTTCTGTATGATAAAATAGCAGTAGCAACTGACAAAATCTTTGTAACCATATATAGGTATAACAAAAATAAATGCATATGTTATACATGCACAGTAAACCATCATAAAATACATTTTGCAGGCAAAGTAAAAACTATTACTGGTAATTGTATTCCTGCATGTTTCCAAGGACTTAAAATGTTCAGCCACATGACCACCTCAATACAGGTAAGTAATTGAACAGCCTTGCAACTACTGAATACTCATTGAATTTTTCACAGCAGTTTAAAAAAACAATAACAGATATTTCTGTAATTGTAATACACAGTAAAACTGTACTGTGTTAAATGGCACTCATAGTCGCTCTGGACTTGGGGATGTTTGAATAAAACTTTGACTCACTGCAGATGTTCTTTGGATTTTGTGAAATGGCAGCAGGTTTAACCCTGAGCCCCAGTAGGGCAATGAGCTGTGGCTCTGTAGGGGTGACTGTGGGAGCTCTCTCTGACTGTCAGAGTTAAAGCAGGGGAGCAAGATTTGGGGTCTAAGGGGGGAAAAGGAAATCTACATTGATCCACTCACAAAACTGTACCTGCAAAAAATGTCAAGGTCAGATCTGGTCACAGTCAAATTTTTAAGATCTGACAGTACAGGTTATTTTGAGAGTATCTGAAAACCAACAGTGCTCAGTTGGAAGTCTACTTTTGTATTGCTCTAAGATCATATTACATTTATTGATGAGATTGCATGTCTGAAATACCACATATTTTGAAAAAAGGATTCCTCAATGAAAAAAACTCCCTGGTCTAAGCCATGTTACCAGTCTCAATCAGTGCCTCAGAGGCCTTAAGCTTCACAAATCTTGTCAAATATGCACTGATTCCATAAATATCAGCAGATATATCCCAGGCATATAGTACCAGCACGACACAAACTGTGAAACTAAAAGTGCAGTACCTCAACTTTTTTCCTTTGTTCTTAGTTTTGTCATTGTCATACAAAATTGAGTGCAGTAGTAATTAGCAGTAATGCTAATATCCTGAATAGTAGATGAAGTGTTTTAACTGAAGGACACTCTCATATTATTTTAAAATATTAGACACTTTTTCACTTTGACTGACTGTATGCATTAGTGAAAGACAGATAAAATTCACTAAAACAAAAAAAAAGAGTCTGTGAATATCACGTATATAAAAATATAAGAAAAAAACGCACATGTAAGATCAGGAGCCAAAGAGGATTTAACTCATTCAATTTCAAACTGAAAATTCTGTATAATTTCTGACTTCTGTCCTCTAATGTAACATTTTATGTGCTTTATGATCCAGTAACCATTGATTTAAAAGTGAGTTTTACATTATTAATTGCTACCTACCCATTGATTTATATCTTTAATTCAAAAATATGCATAAGCACTGCAAATAAAAATAAGAAACTATACACATATATACAATCAGTGTTCATAAAAAAACTAGTTAAACTCCAATGGAAAAAATATATAGGATGAGACATCCAGTCATTTCAATGAAGGAGCAATGCTCCATTACAGAAAAATTAGAATCAATGTAAAGGGTATCTTTTATCACAAAGAGATTCTCAGTGTCTTGAAATTCCTTACCTAAGACTTAGGACATTAGAGCTAATGGGAGACTCTCATAAAACCTTGGTAAATGTCATACCTAGGCATAATACAGACACTAAATGTTTAAAAACCGTAACTTTTGTTGCCATGAAGTTTGGAAAATCTCTGATCTGTTTTTCATCTCCCCTGAGCAAGGCCAGGGCTGGTTCAATAGGTTGTTGTTGAAACACGAATCATAAGGTATTGAAATTCTTTTCCTGTAGGTACAAAATGAACACCAAATAAAAAATTTCAACTGTAGTTAATTTTTAAAAAGGAATTATTAAAAGAAAAGAAAAAAATGAAAAGAAAAGAAAAAAAAGAAAAAAAAAGAAAGCTTACTAGAAGAAAACATAAATCCCATGCTCATTAGCACTCAGAAAAAAACAGCAGTTAGGAGTTTTTTAAAAAAATGAATGGAGCACAAAACAGACAACACCTTTATAGCACTATACAAAACCACATAATACCCTCTCTTTTGTATACTGCCTGCTGTTCTGGTACTTGCCTCTCAAAAATTACATGGGGGAACTAAAGAAGGGCAATTAAAGCTTGGAAGTACTTAAATTGATTTTGAGTTTTCAGCTTGGAAATGGGACAGCTGAAGGGGGATAGGGCAGATATGTATAAAAACAGGAGAACCCTGGGAAAGTGCCTAGAAAATGAATGAATGGCTGCTTGGCTTCCCACTACATGAGAACAAGAGGATGCCCAATAAAATTAGCAGGTTTAAAACAAGCAAAAGAAGTGGTTTTTTTTGGTTTTTTTTTCCACACAGCATAAGAGAATAGTGGCATTCACTGTCAGATGCTGCCAGTATCATAAATGCAGTCAAAAAGCAATTATACAAAGCCATAGAAGAAAAAAAGACCATGAAAGCCTATTAAATGTTAAGGTACAAATTCTAAATCAAGAGTCCCATAAAATGAATTGGTGGAGTGCAGAATGGAACTCTGCATGCCTTCCCTGTTCTTGTATTTTATGCCTTAACATCTACCAAGGGGCACTAGTAGAGACATTTTCCCTCGATTTGACTAAGTGCAGCTGCTCTGTTACTCAGGTCCCTCCTTGTACTCAAAAAAATGTGTGTCTACTCACCTGCCACCCCTGCACAGAGTCAAGAGATCAGTTAAAGCCTAAGTTAAGTCCTTTGTTCTGGGCCTGAATCAAAGCCTCCATGCAGACAGGCAGTGCAGAAAAAGCATCAGTGCTTAATCCATCTGGCTGCTGCTCCTGACTGCTTCAGTGCCCTCAGCTGGTTCTGAGTGCAGCTGAACACTGAAGATGGTCTGGCCTAACGTATTTGATTTGGCTGCCGAAGTGGGTTGGCTGCCATGGCACAGTGACAATTACCAAGTATCCCTTGCCACCCCTGAGCTGTATGAACCCTCATCAGCACCCTGATTCTGTAAGAAAGAGTCAGACAAATAACTGGGTAGGCTTGCTCTGATGACAGAGACCGGATCAGGAAGTCAGAAAGTCAGAAGAAGCAGAAAAAAAGGGAAATAAGAAGGACAAAACAGCTTACTTTTTTTCCCCTTAACCTTAGCTCACCTGTGTCAGGAAGAAGTAAGACTTTTATCGATAAAGTGCTTGATGATGAAGCAATACCCTAACTTGCTGCCTGAGAAAAGGCAAGCCCTTGTGGAAGAAAAAAAGACAGAGCATTTGGGTAGTAGTAAAGAAGCAGGAAAATCATCATGCTGAAACGCTAACCAGACTCAGATATCCTGACAGTGCCTATACGGATGTGCTTGACACCCAGTGATCCCAGTTACTGGGCACAGTTATAAATGTGTCTCCCATGTTGTGCTCTACTTCGTGCTCCATTGCAGGGACCGACCTACATGCATTTCCTCTGCCTGGCCTTCCCTTCCTGTGAGGAAAGAGCCAAAATGCAACATAGAGTGGACATCTCCACTTGCCATCCTTCTGGACAGAGAAGGGAGAGGAAGGGCTTTGTGCCAGGTCTGCACTCCAGGCTGTGAAGGAGCACGTGCTCCTTTAGCTCCTGGGCCAGGCCAGCCTGAGCCATCAGGCTATGGAGGAAGGGGGTCACTGCTGAGAGCATCCTTCGCTCCTGAGGCTCCACTGATCTCATCTAAGAAATTAAAAACTCTAGTTTAAAAATGTAAGTGTTATGGAAAGTTAAAAGTACTACTGAGGAATTAGGAAATGATAGTAAAAATGAACAACCAGACACAAAATAAAAGGTGTGCCAGAGCCAGAAGCTTTTAGGATGAATACTTCCAGCGATGGTGTGACTCACATTCTGAGCCCAGAGCAGAGACAATCCTTTTCACACCTATTTTTAGAGTGGGATGAAACAATACCCAGCTACAAATACACACCTGCCTCTGCTTATTCAGCACCCTCATTTAAATTGATCTTTTTTGTTTATACAGCTTTGAATTGCTGAAGTATCAGTCAAAATTGTGTGAGTCAGCCACAATTCTAGGAATTGAAAGACAAACCTTATTTTCCAGTTATGAGAACAATAACTGCAAATTTTATGATGACTGTTAAACCTCTACATATTTGCTTTTTGGATCACCTACTATTGATAATAAATTAAAGGGAAGTACTCTGAAGTCTAATTGTGGCCTAGATTTGAGTTACATTTGATATTTTAACAGTTCACAAGCAAATACATACGGAAATGTAATGGATTACAATGGTATAGTTTTAGGTAGGCAGAAATTAGCTTAGTTTTCAATAAAATAATACTGTGAACAAATATGAATATTTTATTATCTGATTAAAAGAAGATGGCTGCATTTATTTATGACTCTAAGCCTACCACATGCAACAAGAAGCATCTGTTCATAATTTATGTCTGTTTATAATCAGTATCCAGATGAAGACTGGTGACAAGTGATGGCCCTCAGGGGTCCATATTGGGAAGAAATAGTGATTAATATCTTCATCAGTGACATCACCAGTGGGACTGTGTGCACTCTCCGCACGTTTGCAGACGACACCAAGCTGAGTGGTTTGGTTGATTCACCTGAAGAACAGGATGCCATCCAAAGGGACCTGGACAAGCTCCAGAAGTGGGCCCATGGGAATCTCATGAGTGTTAATAAGACCAACTGCAAGGTGCTGCCCCTGGGGTGGGGCAACCCCAGTGTCAACACAGGCTGGGGGATGAACAGAGCAAGAGCAGCCCTGCTGAGAAGGACTTGGAGGTGCTGGTGGGAGAAAATCTGCCTGGCTGTGTGCACTCACAGCCTAGAAAACCAGTTGTGTCCTGGGCTGCATCCAAAGCAGCATGGCCAGCAGGGCATGCCCCTCTGCTTCGCTCTCATGAGACCACACCTGCAGTGCTACATCCAGCTCTGGGATTCTCGGCACAAGACATGGACTTGTTGGAGCAAGTCCAAATGAGAGACACTAAAATGATGCACCACTCCTGTGAGGACAGGCTGAGAGTTGGGGTTGTTCATCCTGGAAAAGAGAGGACTCCAGAGAGACCTTATGGTGGCCATTCATTACCTTAAGGGGGCTTATAAGGATGACTTTTTTGAAAGACCTGTTGCAATAGGACAAGGGTTTTAAAGTAAAAGAGGATAGATTCAGACTCGATAATAAGGAAGACTTTTTTTTATTGGAATGATGGTGAAACACTGGAAGAAGTTTACCAGAGAGGTAATGGATGTCCCACCCCTGGAAACATTCAAGGTCAACTTGGACAAGGCTCTGGGGAACCTGATCTAGCTGAAGTTGTCCCTGCTTATTAAAGTGGATTGGACTAGATGACCAT
Organism: Eulacestoma nigropectus; assembly: GCA_013397775.1. Lineage (NCBI taxonomy): Eukaryota > Metazoa > Chordata > Aves > Passeriformes > Eulacestoma > Eulacestoma nigropectus. The sequence goes on along the minus strand of VZTE01003245.1, from coordinate 816,667 downwards.
TAAAAATCCTTTTCAACTCAAACTATTCTATGATTCTATGAAAATCAACGATCTTTTCATAACAAGATATTTATTTTTTATCTTAACCTGCTTTGGAGTCTGCAAATGCATTATTATGGCCTATATTCACCCTACCTAGCTTTAAGTGTTTAACTGATGGAGTGTTAAATTGGTATTAAGTAAAGAAATCATCTTCCAGGAAGTGCCTAAAAAAATATCTCCATCTATGGTGATACCCAGCCTGCAAGCCCTGGGACATCAGGCCCAAGTTGCTGCAGTGTGGAGTCCATACCCTGTGCATTCTTTGGATGTAAATTTAAGTGTAGGTTTCTGTCAACCTCCAGAAGACATCAGGAAAACAAGCTCATGGTTTTGGTATTGTTTAGGGTAGGCCCAACATACTGGCAGCATAACCAGGAGGGTAAGACCATTTGTGGTTGGTAGTCTTTCTAATTTTGTCTGAATTTTTCCTGGCCAACATATCCCAGGAATATAAGTTGCAGACATCTTCTTTGAAGGATTTAGTATTAGAATCATGGAATTGTTAAGACTGGAAAATACCTCTAAGATCATCAATACAACTGTTAACACAGCACTGCCATGTTCACCATTAAACCATGTTCCTAAGTGCCACAACTACAAGTTTTTTGAACACTTTCAGAGATGGTGATTCAGCCACTTTCCTGAGCATCATTTGCCTGCAATGGTTGCCAAAGGCAGGAAGGAATTCTGAAATGAAGGTTCTGTGGGCTTCCATGAACCAACCATGTGGTATCACCATGCTCTCACTTCACTGTGTTCACCCACCACTTTGCCATATAAGTATGTCCAGTCAATTGCCGTCTTCTTATGAAAACACTTTATTCTAACATTTCTGATAATCTGTATATGTAATTTAGAGCATTTTTTGTATGTCTGTTTTGTTCTCCAGTAAAACAAGTATAGAATATTCTAAAATTGAAAAATCCCTTTCTCAGGATTCTTACAACCATCTTACAAAATTCCTAAAGAGGAAAAGAGTACACAGACTTTGTTAAAATATAATTAGTGATGTATTTTAACAAAATCCAAGACAATTACCACCTCCATAAGGAAGTCTAGCAAACTTCTCTTCACCCACTCACCCTGAGTAATTTATTTTGACGGGTGACTATACTTTAATTAGAACTATTTTAATCATTGCTGTAAGGTTGGGTGAGTAGATTTTGTTCTTGGGTTCATACATTTTCATGATGGTTTTTGCAAAGCTGCTTGATGGATTAAAGTTGCAGAACTCTTACTGTGACTCCAAAGAAAGTGGAATTAAAACATGGAACCTTCTGAAGCCTTTGGATTTTAGATTTACATTGGTATTATTTTTACTCATGAACTTTCTCATTAAAATGGCAAAGAAATAGAAAAGGTCATAGTTCAGATCCCCCAGAATTTAGAGAAAAAAGTTATTAAATATAGATTCACAATTATGTTTTTCAATAACAGCTTTTAACTTCTATTGTGTTCTCTGAAATATTCACAAGCAAAGTTATACTTTTACTATGATCTTTGTGGCTACTTTTAGTTTCTTTTAGACAGAAGACTGAAGGTCCCAGAGATGTCATTCCTCTTCTTTTACTAAATAAGCCTTTGAATACAGATTTCTTGGTTCTCTGAGACTTGCTGTTAAATTAAAGTCTGAATTAAAAATACAGACTAAAATTTCTTTACTTTGGGAGTGCTGTCTGAATGAGTTACACACGATACACAGAACTAATTCCATACTTGTTGGATACAGACATCCCCAAGGCTACTTGCTACAAAGTCTGTTTTTTCTCCCCTTGCTATTTCCTAACTGCATTGTGCTTCAGCTATAAATCAAGTTACTCGAAAAAAATACTTTCTGGATATTCCAGGACTCTGCTAGAACAGAGGGGTCAGAGTTATTGCCTGTGCATTCCCAACAAACACTTCAGCATTTTCTGGCAGGGGCTGTCCATCTATTTCCCAGGGGCAGGGGGATTTTTGATGCCTTGTGTTGCTGTGCCTCTTCCCCAGGCAGAATTCTCATTTGGGTTGGTCTCTGCAGCTTCTGCTAACAGACATTAGGCAAATATGCTAACTTCTGTGTCAAGTAATGACATTTTAATAACTGGCTTCAGGATTGTCTATTCATCTACATTAAAATTAAATCACTAATTATAGCTGTGGATTTTTGCCCAAGAGTGTTCTGGCCCCCAGTGAATGCAATAGCAGAGGAAGTTTCTAAATTCACAAATACAGCGATGGAGACAAGATGGGCTGTCAATCCTTTCAACACGACAAAACTGCTGTTCTCTTACTATAGGATGGCAAATGCCCCCAGTAAGGACATCTCTTTCCCATACAGACTGGGAAAGACTTTGTAAGTAAGGATATATGAGTTTTTTATTTGTTAATTGGTATTTTTCAAGATAAACATCAGTAGCAAATGAATTTTCGTAACATTAAGGTGGTGATAGAGTAAACCAGATATGCATAGGGCATGGTCTTATTGTCAGAAATTTTGAAGACTCCCAAATGAAGGCATACACAGTCCTCATTTTTAAAAATATATCAGACATCACTTCGTATTTTAGTGTATTTCAGAGAGTTCAGACTTCAGACTTCTAAGTTTTCTTCATCACTGTTTCCACAGTCCCATTTTAATTTAGCTGCTTTTTCTTTTAATTATTCTTTTTTTCTCCCACCTTGTTAAGTACTGGAGTGGCTTTATCCTATAAATACTCTGTGTTCCTTAGATTTTGCTAATTAGTGTTTTAGGTGCTTTCCCGTCTACAAGTTTAGGCACCTATGCAAGACTAATCCCTAAAGCTCTGTGTAAGAATACAAGAAGCAAGTAGAAAGAACAATTTCACCTTTACAAAATCAGGTACTGCCTGAACTGTTTTCATCATCCCTTCAATTTCTACCAAGACCAAACCATGTGAACAGATACAATCCTCTTGAGCACTAAATCTGTCACAGCTGGGAAATAACAGCTCTCCTGTCAGATGTGGGAATCCCATGGGCTGAAGGTGTAAATACCTTTCAGATAAAGTAACTATAAACCATCCTGTGTTAAGTCCAGGTGGAGGTGGCCACAGAGAGGGAACTGTCTTGCTTTAAGATTCCTCCAAGATTAAGGTCCTGACCTTATTTCTCCCAAATATTCTTCAAGTTTGTACTTCTTTCTGAGAAGCAGAACACATCAGTTTTAGATAACGGCCTAGAAGAGAGAGGACTGCTTATCAGATGCAGCAGTGTGCTGCACACACATCATCACACATCTCCCCACCACCAGCAAATATGAAATGACCTTTAACTTTCATAAGTTGATCTTCGGCTGAGTGCAGTGTACCAGAAGTGAAAAATCTAGACATACCTCTTGAAAAGCCTACTCTTACATACTTAAGGAAAATCACGGCAAAGGGACAGGACTGAATAATTAATAAAAAATGGAATTAGGACTTTACAAGAAGGAATCACAGAGGTATGAATGCAGGTTATTGGAACAAGACTACACAACAATACAGCTTGATAAATACATAAGTAACTGTTTTATAGTCTTCTGCACACTTTAAAGCAATTCTGTCATCTGACCTCGTCTTCTAAAAAGCAGTAGTATAATCTGAAACCCCTGCTTTCCCAGAAAAGAGACGTAGTTCAATTCCTAAACAGTGTGTTCTTTGCTGCAGCTAAGCACAGATACTAAGACACTTCTTCCCACCACACTTACCTTTTTTATTCTGAGCTGGCTGTTGTTGTCTGGATGGGACCCTTGAGTAATCGTCCCTAAATGTGTATAATCCCCAAGTGATATAGAGGTTGGAGGTTTAGATAATTTCACTTCTCCTCCTGAGAAGTTTGGTGTCTAAAGTAATGAACTTTCTCCCCCCATCTGCCCTGGTAATGATCTTAGATGGGATTAATTGACCCCTGGAAGCATACTTGGGTTTTGGTTGTTGACTTTACGAGAAGGTCCAGACACCTTTAAGCTTACTAATGATAGATGACACGATTCAGACCTTTAATGACCAAGGTCCCAACACACTAAATCATGTTATTACTTTCTGCCTTCATTTAAAGATTTAGGCTAAGCAAACAGTAAGATTTTCTCCTTCCCCTGGTATATTTTATATATTATGGCTAAGATTCTTGTAGACATAAAAATCCTTTGCCATATTAGAGAACAGCTTGCAGCAGAGTCCCTCCCTCTTGACTGTAGTGCCTACATGGTTTTACACCCATACAAATTATCTGGAAAGATGAGAAAAGTCTAAGAATATTTCTAGACAAAATTTTATCTAGTTCAGTCTGGGCCACAGAAATGAATGTTTCTGAAGCTTTGGAAGGATTGAAAAAAAGAAAAAATGTAAGTCTAGGGGAAGTTACCATGTTAGATTAAATTTATTATTGATTAATGCAAATCAGGGAGCCTTTTTTTTGCAAATTACTATTATTTCTGGAGAGATACTGGCATTACTGTAGACATCTCACTGTATAGTAGCAGCTTCCTTCTGCTAAAGCAAGAATCATTAACTGAACTGAAGGAATAGAATGGCATGCAGTGCTCATCTTCAATTATGTGGTTAAGAACTTTATCGCATACAGTGTTGGCCCAGACTTTTTTAAGGAAAAAAAAAATTACAGAAATAAAAGATGTTCTAAGAAAAGCAAGTAAAATTATAAGCTTCCTATAATAAAAATAAAATGCATTTAATTTGTACAAATTAACTATATTTCTGTAATAAGGTAGTATTAAGGAAAGGATATGCTAAGTTTTTCAGATGAAGTTTTGGTTTAAAAATGGAATGAATTTCAAGAACATAGAGTCACTATACCAGAAGTTTTTGAGAGATTACCCATATGTTAAGTCAATCCATAGTTGCCACAGATCTATCTGAAAATGCCATGTGTACGGAAGCAGATGAAGTTTACTCAAAAAATGATGCAGAGATCTTACAGTCCTGAGAATTGTCTGATCTGTCTTTTTGACATAAGAAGCTGGATTAATGCTCCCACCCCTGGTTTGATCAGTACTGTGTTTCCTTTTTCTTTCTTTTCATAGGACTTTAGGCTTATTTTAAAAGCTGTGTTTATAGACACCTTACACATTTTCAGAGTGGCATTTTCTCTGTGTTATAGTTGGAAATATGTCTCCAACTTCCTTGACAACCTTGTGAAGCCACTCTTGACTGTTAACTTCATCTGACATTTTCTTCAGACTTGAGGAAGAAAAGACATCCCTGTAATCAATCAGTTTTTGTATTCATTTATTCAAGCTGCTACCAGAGAAAGTTATCTTGACAACTGGAGAGGTATGAAGGGAATCCTTTCCTTTTGTGCCTAAAAAGGCATCCACATATTGTCCTGGATAGTCATCTTGCACAACATGAATAAATCAGATGTTCCCCATTGGTCTTCCCTTAAGGAGTTATCAAAATAAATAAAAATGCTTCTCAGAGACTCACAGTGATTCCAGGTAAAAAAAAAATAAACAAACAAACGTCCAAAAAAAAAAAAAAAAACCCCAAAAAAACCAGAGAAAAAAAACTACACAAATTCTATTTTCATCAACAGATTGTTATTTTGCCATATTAGTGCAAATAATCAGGGTTTTTTTAAAGGAAATTTGGCATTATAAATCCAAAATACTAAGCCATAACTAACACCTAATGGAGATTCTGTGTTCCCTGTTTTTCTTAAAGCCAGTAGGATAACTCTTTCTAACATGGTATTTTTTACCTCAATTTTCTGTCAGCCACCTTGCTCCTGAGATGGCTGATATAGAGCTTTACCTTTCTCATGTGAGTTTTAATCCATAAGTTTACTGCTAATAAGGTCCTGTGCTATAACAAGACATTTTAGCTCCTCCAGAGCTCAGCTACTACATAAAGATCTATGATGAGGCAATCCACAGTCCCAAGAACCTGTCCTAAAACCACATAATCTACCAGTGTCATAACACAACTTTCAGCCAGGAAGAAAATATAAGGTTTAAAAATGAATTATTTCTGAATCATTCAGAAAATCTCAGAATAAAAAACGAATAGATTATGAGGAATGAAATAATTGATAATGCCCGGGATGAGTTTATCACATATTAGTAGAAAAAAAAAAATAGAGAAAGAAAGAGTTCTGAAGTTTGTAATAAAAAAGCTTGATCATGCTTGTTGAGCCTTTTCTCCTAATTCTTGCTCCTAAACTGTATAATGAGGCCACTTCTGGCTTGCTCTTCTTCAGGTCCCACAAATTACAAGCTTCACAATATCATTCTCCCAAAAGAAGGAATGAAGGGTCACTTCCATTCAGGAGCTAAGACACTCACTGGGAGGGCAAGGTGAGACATTAAATAAACTCTGACCTTCCACTGATTCTTTTCTTCAGACATGAGGCGACCAAGAAAGTGGCCAGAGTTCGTAAAGAGTCATCACCACCATGAGAGTCTGGGCATTTTGCCATTTGGCCGATTCGTATTACACAATCTCTGAGTGTGGATAGGACTGCCGGGGAAGTGGGGTAAATGTGCTTTCCACTCCTTTATCGACTCTGACAGAATTTAGGCAGCAATAGACACTTTGGTCCCAAGGTCATGGAGGTCTCTGCACGCCCAGAACTGCAGAAATGCAGCAGCTGCCAGTGCGGACTGAATTAAGTGTTATTGGAGTTGATGCTGGCAATGTTGCCCTTAATTTAGAAGAAAGAAAGATATGACAGAAATGTTGTTTAAAACAGTGGAAGTTGTAGATCCATCTGAACAGTAGCAGAAAGAGCAGTTGTAAAAAGATGAAGAGTTTTCACTTTGTCTCTCAAAGATGTATCTAATAACTGCCATTAGACAAATACTTAAAAACAGAGGTAAAGTACATGAATTTCTATTCACCAGGCTGACTGTAGGGGGGGGAGGGGGAAGAGGTAGCTGAAAAATCTGTGCTCTTTTCATCCTCTGTCAAGTACAGCTAAATGGTTTTGATGTGTGGTCTGCACAGTCATTACAGATTGAAGCCAACATGCACAACTGTCCAAGTGTTTCTTATCTCTCTCTTTCTCATTGACACACTGTGTTACCCCAGGCTACCTTTTGTTGGCTGTCCTTGTTTGCCTGCCTGCCTGCTTCATTTCTGATCCTAAAACCCCGTTCTGGGGTAAAAGACTTTTCTACTTTGTCATGAATACCTCTTGACTCTGCCCTGTGAGCCAGTGGAAGCAACATAGGAAATTAAATGCACCTCTCTTGTTTTGACTTTATGTTTTGAAAATTGCACCTTATAAAAATTCTCTGGTAATGCTAAGCTCTGGCCTGGTTCTATGAAGAAGCTAAAGGGTTAGTGCTCTATGGAAAAAGAAAAATCAGTTTGGTACATGTAAATTATTTAGGTAAACTAAGCATCTGTGAATGAAGGAATCTTCCAATCTGTAAAAGACTGGTAAAAATATGCATATCCCTCCCGTGAAATAACTACGTCATAATCTCAAATTCTACGTTTATCAATTGTCCCAATGTTTTAATTATCTTCAGAGAAAGCCTGTGTTTTCCACAACCTTCATTCCACCATGAAACTACCCTCTCACAGATATCAAGGATCTGATTCTCCTTTTGCACAAGTGTAAATCAAATACTACCACTGAAGCTAATGGACTTACTGTGTCATGAAGGAAATGCAAAGTTCAAGCATTTAAAAAGTGCAATTCTGTGAAACAAAGGGGTTTTTTTGGTGATTTTTGAGTGATTACTTATGACAAGATTCACTATCTTTACTCTTGTAAATGGCAAATAATTTCTCTTTCATTTTCACTCTGGACAGAAAATGGTTGGAAGAGTCACAAAGTAATGACAACCTTGAACACTTATGCAACACTTCACATTTCAAACTGCTTCAGAAATATAAACCAATTAGGCTGTCATTATGATTTATGCTAAGGGAGACAAGAAATATATAAACAAAGTCAAATAGAAATGCAGGGCTCCAAACTACAGTTCTGTGAATTACAAATCACAGAAACAGCTTAGGGGTGTAAAGCACAGGGACTGGGCTAAGCCTGGAAAATGGAAGATAAAACTATGGAGTAGACTGAGTAACAGCTAAGACATTGTAACCTAGTTACTGTTGCATGGTCACGTCTCTCCATATGGAACACAGAACACTTAAGTACAACACTTATCTAAATAAGCATTATCAGCTTCATCTCACAAATAACTATTGTTCATTAGCTCATTAGTGAATTTCTTGAGATACCTGATTTACAATGCAATTACCCCTGGCAGATCTGCCTAAACTGATAACCAAAGGGCAATTAAAATCAGTACCCACGCCAGACCATTAGATGGTTTAAAGAGTAATATCAATGCTACTGGTTCCTTTTACAAGTACGTTGTTAACATCAGGAGCATAAATGTTAATTAGAGTAATGACTTCATTCACCTCTTTCTTTTCTACAAGGCCATTTGGATGAGAATTCAGCTCCTCTGTTCGAAAGGGCAAGTTCTTTTTAATTAGGACAGCTACTCCATTGGCACTAGTAATAAACGAGAGGAGAGATGGAGGTCTCACCCACCAGGATTTTTCCATTTTTTTGTTCCAGTGTAGCATTCAGTACTTCAGAAAAAAGCTCCAGTTTTAGTCAGAAAAAAAATTAAAGTCCTCATTCTTTTAATGTTAATGTAGATCTTTTAAAAACATTTATTTGCAGCTCAGATATTCTCATATGGTCATTTTTGAGATAAATTTTCCTCCTTGCATGTTTCAGTAGGTAGATCAGTAGCTTTAGGTCATTCTTATTCCACTGGATTACCCCCCTAAGGCAGGAGTCTGTGCCAGAGTGAGACTAGTTAAGAAAAAGCTTCAAAGACTATTTAATTTCAAGCCTTCTCTGCTTTTGTGCATCTCTCACTCTTCAATCACACTCTGACCCTGTCAAGGCACACTCATGCAACTGAGAGAGGACGGGCTGCTCTTAGCAACGGTAGTGCCCAGTGCTCTGCCTGGTGCTGACCTGAGCTCCACAGCAAAGGCTTCTGATTTGAACCTGCAGAAATCACAGCAGGAACAGACAAGGAGCAAAAAAGTGTCGGCTGAGGAGATAGCACGAGGAACACATGGCTGCACTTGCAGGGCAGGAAACATTTTTCCTCATTCTTGCCTAGACTGGCAAAGCCTTTTGGACTTTCACAAGGCTGCTGCCACCTTTCCTTCTTAAAAGTTGGGCTACATTATTACAGAATAGGTTGGATTCTTATGAATTAATTCCTGGCAATATTTCTTAAATTTGGCCTTGTAACTGCTAGGCACCTGCATGCACTGGGCATATGCCCTTACAGCTGTGGCCAAGGATGGTCTTGAGTCAAGAAGGGGCTGCAGTTACAGTTACTTCACATGCAGCAGGGTGTAAAGGCTTAGAGGCTCTCAAGTACTATGTTTCTGTGGGTTCTGAGACCCACACTTCACATTCCTGTCCTCAAAAGAGCAAAGAATAAGAAGGAACAGACATAACTGGGACTAGACATGAACGTCAGTCTTCAGCCAGTTTTGATAGGTACAAGTTCCTTCTGAACTCCAGTGCCAGTCTACGAGCTTATGGGCAATTATGTGTGCAGAATCATGAGTACATTCCTCTACAGAAAGTAGTAACTGGCAGGTAAGATAATGATACTCTATGAAGCAACCTGTATTGCCTCTCAACATCCGTAAAGATGGCAATTTGTGCAGCCAGAGACTATCACAAGAATATACATTTACATGCACATAGTAGTAATATGCTCAGGCAAGATTTCTCATGCACTGACATGTGAGAGTCGTATCTTAGCTTGACCCTAACTAGGTCACTAGGAGTTACCAGTGGGAATATGCAGAGGCCCTCGAAGAACAATTTATTTAGGCAATGCCAACAATCCCTTCCTAAGATTAAACACAGCAAGGAACAGTCTTACTCTGATGCAGACCCAGAACAGCATTGCTAAAATCAGTGTCTTTAAGCCTATAAATGAAAGCCAAGCAGATAAAAGATTAATGAATAATAATAACAATTCTGTACGTCTGAAAATAGTATATTCCTTGTACATAGTTAACACTTGGTCCAACTTCATACTAAACACCACTATAGCAGGCTAAAATTGCAAAATTAATCATTTTGTCAAACTCTCCTTAGTTCTAAAGAGTTTTGATGGTATTGTGGCCAGCTGATACTGCTGAACTTGACTCAGTACATTTAAAGAGCAATGTTTAAAGAATTGCAGATTCGCCAGGTTTAAGCTACATCAGTGCAATGACAAGGTGATGCAGACATTTTCCCTGTTAGGGCACTACATATATTATAACCAAAATTTATATTAAATCAAAGAAACATATAGTCACCACTACAAAAGAAATCAACAGTCTAAGTCCTGCTATTAATGGTTCACAGTGTCAGAAGATCAAAGGTGACCCAGGCATGGAGAATGCACAAGAATGAAATCCTCAGACAGAAGGCAAGATTAGATGATTACTGAGCAGGTGGCAAGGAAAAACTTACAGAACTACTGTCAGTTCTGATTTTTAAGCTGGATGTTCCACATTAAAAATGTCATTCAGAATGATCCTAAAACTTGCTGCTGTGTGCCATTAGCTAAAGTGCTGCGTTAACATATCAGTGCTGCATTAACATCAGTACCTTCCTAGTACAAAGTTTTTGTGTTTTCTTCAGAAATGCTGAATTTTCTGTCCAGAAGAACTAATGATGTCATTGTCACTATATTCACCAACCTTGCCGAGCAAGACCTATTTTTGTGTGAAGTTCTCAAAATAGCTTTTAGCAGTGTTGGAAGCTAGAATAAATCTAAGGCTGTTGGAAGTTGTACCTGACCCCCATTCCTCATCACTGCCCTGTTATGGACCATCATCCTTACTGATAGTTCATGCTAGTGCCCCTAGCCGATTTTGTCTGAAGCAGACCAGAGGGCTGTTGAGTACAACCTGTTCTTCTGGCAGATAAATGGGAACTACAGGAAAGAGAGGGATGGGAAAAAGCAACAGTGAACAGCCAAGGTGGCCAGTTCTCCACCAGCTGGTGCTGGGAGGGATGTCTGTCAGTGCCCCAACAAAGGACTGAAATCCAGCTGTCATACTGACATAATGAATCCAACTCAAACATTGCACAATAAAGGATGTAAGGATCTTTTAACCCCTTAAAAACCCTTTTTTTTCCACCCTAGCATTAGCTTAATATCCAACTCCATTGTGTTCAATCTCTAAATCTCCTTTAGTTTCATGCAAGCCTGGATTAAATACAGACATTTTAGGTTATTAGTCAAAAAAAGCTTTTCAGATGCAGAACTCAATGTTCTTCAGATGACTGTAAAAAAAGGACTGTTGTACACTGAGTGCAGTGGAGAAATGCCTAACCGGAAACCCAGAAACCTGAATGGTAGTAAGTGTATGCAAAGTTGTACTGTGTAGATGTGAAAGCAAAACAATCAGGACTGCTTCATTTTGCCAATACCTCTGCAACTTGGAAAGAGGTTTTGGGCTTGACTGCTCATATGTCAGTCTGTCTGTTCACAAAACAGCAGGACTGTTTATGGGAGAGACAGTTTTAAAAGATAATTACCTGGTGGCTAGAAACCCTTGGACAAAATCCATTCACAGACTTCATTTGAAGAAAGTAACGTATGGATGGCCATGAATATGGATGCTTCTTTTTACCCAAGTGACATGTTTTATAAATTGCCATGCTGATTAATCACTTGACTCTATTTTTCAGGAAAAATGAAGATAACTAATTACTTTAAAAGATACTTTTCCTTGCATTATTTTTTTTTCCCTTGCATAAGAATGTTCTTCATGGAAGCTTTTGAGCTAAATTTAACCTATCTACTACCGGTGTAGAAATCAGTCACCAACTGAAAAGCCACATATTAATTTCCCTTTTCTTACTACTCCTGACATACCATTTCATTAGATCAGACTGAAAAGCTAACATGCTGAACTATTTACTCTGAGGAAAGCTAGAAGGTGTTTGTCATTCAGCTGATTACATTTTAATTCAAGTAAAAATTGTTGAACTGAAAACTTTTTGAAGGAATAGAAAAACAGTGAAATCTGAATTGTTTTAGCAAAGCTATCCCTACAATTTCATATACTTGCATTCGGATATCTTGTCTGTCTAATTTGGATTACAGCCTCTCAGTAAATGTATTACAAAAGAAGACATTTGAGATTAAGAACCATATTTTTAAAGAACAGTGTTGCCATTCCATGCTCTGAAACTTACACTTGTTTCCTATACACACTGTGAATTTTTATTTTCCAAACCATTTGTACTTATTTAAGCTGGCTGAAAATGAAGCAGTTTCCCGGCTGATGATGCTCTCTGCAGAGTGGAACAGGGCAGGAAGGACAGGAGGAACATCAGAGGGAGCTTTCACTGGGTGAAGGGGTCAATGCATTGTGCAGCCACAGTCTGACAGACACCTCTGGCACTGCTACTGTGTTGGGGAGGTGCTGCTCTGACAATACCAAATACCGCTAGTGTTGTAAAAACAGTGCTCCGATGTTCTTCAGGATGTACTGTGCAGATTTAAAATGGATATTATACATTTATAGACTAAACAGACGGTGTGTTCTTCTGGGACAGTCCTATTATGCAGTTGCTAAGCAGCCAGAACCTCACGTGCACAAGGCCCATGTGCCATGTGATGCCCCAGCAGAGCAGCTGCATCAAACCTGGGTGTAAAGGCACGTGCACAGCTCCTGGCACACAGCAGTGCTCCCAAAAGCTGGCTGGGGTGCAGGGGCCATGCCTGCACCCCACACAGTGCCTCCTGGCAATGCCACTAACCCCACAATCCCTAAGCACAGCCAGGGCATCTATCTGTGCGCAGAACTGCATCCACCACAGCGCGCCGCCGGCGGCGGTGGAACTCTGGGAATGCCAAACCTATTAGATGGCCCCATCTGCTGTGAATGCGAAAGGTGCCAGAAATACACTCACCTGCCATGCTCTGAAACAGCACTGCACCAGGCAAGGCTCAACCTGTGGCCTGAGCACAGACAAAAAAAGGACTCCTGCCTCAGGGTGACTCCAACTCTGACCTCTCCAGCCTGTTGACGTTTGGAATCTTGTAGAAGCATTCTGCGCAAGCTAACGTGATCCAAAACAAGCCACCTCTCTTCTTCCTTGTAGGAATCTTATTAATTGGTAAGAGGGGATAATATCCAGGTTCTCAGACTGTAACATACCATGGCACCCTTGTGAACACATCCATCCCTGAATTAACTGGCATTTGAATTGCTGACCGGAAAAAATAACCTTAGTTTAAAAAAATTAATACATGGTAACCCTGACTATCTCATTATTTGCCTCCACTGCTAAAAACATGTGCTTCATGTCTAATCTGAATAGGTTCAAGTTACAGCCAGGGGATTGTATTACACTTTGGCTGTGAGACTGAAGAACTATCTACTACCTAGTATCTGTTTCTACAAACACTGCAGAAATACTTGAAAAATGTGACAGTCACCCCTTCACCTTTATTGTGCTAAACCAAACAGATTCACGTCTGACTTTAATATTTCTTATGAATTCCTCTCCAACTTGTCATCTTCCTGATTGCACTGCATGCACCACAACTGGACAGAGATAGCCAGGAGAGCTTCAAGCTGCTTCATACACAAAGATGATGTAACGTCTCAGGTCCTACTAGCCTACAGACACCTCATCTCTTTTCCCTAACACCAGAGCAGGAGATCACACCCATTTAAATGTGGTTTGCTATGCTCTTTAACTACCACCAATTATGAAAAAAAAAATCATGACCTGCATAAATGTGTTCCAGACTAATCATTCCTCCATAAAAAATCTTCATGTTTACAACCTACCATCATTTACTGAGCTCTTCTAATGCAGAACCGGTCACCTGCCTTTTAGCAACCAGCCCCCCACTCAGCAAAACATCTCTTCACACATTTGGATTTTGGTTTCTAAGACTGTGTAGTATACAACCACTCTGAAAGCTATGGTGTCTGCCTAGCAGAAAAACAGAAACTGCATGACAAACTGCTGGAGCAAAAATGAAACATGAGATGATGTAAGTTACCTCTACAGCTTTGGAACTGGAGAATAAATGATACACAATATAGTGAATGCATCACAGACCACTGAAACACTATAACCTTGACCAAGCAAGCACAAAGTCAAATTTCAACTAATCTGAATTTTAACTAACGTAAATATGATTCTTCACCCTCACTTTAAGAATCTTTTTTCAAGTGTTCAAGCAAGAGGCATATTCTTATCAAGACTTTTATTAATATTCCACATTACAGAAGCTCCCCAGATATTTTGACCACTAGTTAGGCTACCAAAACAATTAGCTATTCATCATACATGATTTATTTAAATAACCTCTTTAATAAAAATACTAAAAATATGCATATATCCATATATGCATATGCATATAACTAATATAATAAATTATATCCAGTTTCCACTCATCTAGTTGCACACCCATCCAGTCCATAACATACTCAGACATTTGGTTACAGCTATAATATGTGCTGTGGTGGAAGAAAGATTGGAATTGGACTTTCAATCCTCTTGACCTGCTGAAAGCTACACTGATGTACAGTTTGTATCTGTTTAATGTGACTTGTTAAGGAAGACAGCCTTCTAGATTATGGTTAAAACACTCTGTCAATCACACATCAACAAATGTAACTGAAAATGACAGTTTTCTCAAAATGACTGAAAAAACCTGAACATATAAAATTCTCTCAGACTGTAACCTGATTCTGATACTCATCCATGAAAAACTGGCTTCCACTTCTCATGAGTGGGCAACAGAAAGCAGAAACTTAAGGATATAAACCAATGTGAAGACAGCAAGCTTTGATGTTGGGAATCTATTTAGTTTTATTTAGGATTCACTGCACTTCCCACTCTCTCTAAAAAGTTTTGTGCTTTTTAGTGTTCCAAAGGATCACTCAAAACTTATTATTTATTTAGTGCCACTCATCTCCCAGGTGCTTTAATGACTAGAACATCACAAATGAGTGGCAGAAAAAACACATAGTATTATCTAGTTCAGCTCCTACCAGCACAGATGTTTTTTCTTGCCCTGCAGTTATATAGCTTTACTGTGTCTATTTTAAAAATAATTAAGGTATAAAATAAATCTTGATGAATCCCTTTTTTTTTAATCCAGTCCTCTCCAAATAAGAAATGCATATAGTTAAGATAAATTCTTTTGAGACAAAAGAAATCAGAATATCACAAATACTGTAATTTGAAAAGAGCACTTTACACATTATTTATCCAGCCACCAGCTGAATACTACAGTTTCTCATAGGAGGTGGAAGGATGTTGCAACATTATTGTTGCAGTGGTTCTTTGCTCTCAATGCTTCCTCCCCTTAAAGAATGGAGAACAAATATTACTTTTAGAATCATTTTACTGGTGCTGCTCCAATTTTCTTTTATGTATAGTTTAATTCTCAGGAAGATCTGATCAAAATGAGAATGTCAAATGAATTTTAAATGACATAAGGCAATCCAGTGATGAAATTTCTCATGTTATATAGACTTCATAGCTACAGACTGTATTCACATTTTTTCTATTTTTCATTTCTAAAATCGCAATTATTGTGTTTCACGAACTACATATAAAGATTGTCTTCAAAGAAATGTGGCCTCTAAAGCTGTTTAGATGATAGAATGCCTTCCAGGCATATGGGTGTACAAATGAGTTTGTACAGATACCTGTGAGCAGAAGAGAATTCTGGAAGGACTAAAATATTCTTTGTCCTTCCAGACAGTTATTCACCATTCTGCTTAAATGGTGGTGAACCACAATGATGCATGTACAGAAAAAGATACGGGTTATTATCTTAGACATGTCTGGAGAGACCCAGAAGTCTCTCCTATCTTTCATCTTTAACATTCCCTTCAAAATTCTAGTCAGATTTATAAAAAAACCCGCAAACTTTCAGGCCATTCAGGATGCTTCTGAAACAACTGTTGTAACTCTTTTTCTCTTTAAAATGAAAGCTTAAGATTTCCCTAATTCTGTTTTACATCCCTGATATCTTCCTCTGAAATTGTCTTTCTGCAACTCAGACTCAAAGTGACATCAGTGTCCCATGCACTGAAATAAAAAGTGGTTCCCTGGCAACAATATCGACACAAAACTTCTCATGATTTTCTCTCTCACTCCTGTGTCTTAATGGATTGAATAATCCAAATAGCAGAAAAAAGCAACATGCATCTGATCTTAATGATCTGTAATAGCTAGAGACAGCATGAAAGCAAGCAAAGGTATTTGTGCTATTTATAACCTACTGGATCAGCTGACTCAGCTACATCAGCATTTGGAATAACTCATATTATATTCAGTGAGTCATTTAATGAGCTACTTTAGTGTGTCAGGCTGTGTGCAAAATATTCTTACACTTCATTTTTACCAGCAGTTTGGTCTGATAGCTATAATATATAGGAGATTAAGAGAAGCATGGGTTACACTGTCAATACGATCAAGAGATGGGGAAAAAACCAGCAGTTAATTAACAGACCACAGAACGGAGCGGCCATTTGGATCCAATGCTTTGAAGAAGGCTTGAATTGGTTTGTGACTGCTTAACCTTCAGCTAAATTCTCCCCAGGCCTGTTACCCATCACAGAATTACAGAATCAATTAGGGTGGAAAAGACCTCTGACATAACTGAGTCCAACCTATGACAGAACACCACCATGTCAACCAGACCACGGCACAGCTTCAACCGTTTTGAGTTTCTCTTACCACTTCAGCTCACCCTACAATAGCCATTTGCCAGCAGATGGATTTTTCCCATGGCAATGAACGTTGTGGAAAATAAAAGGAAAACAAAATGAGAAAATCGAACTGTAATTATTTGGAAGGAGTCATTATCAGTCTGCTTTTGTCAATTAGTATTCACATCATCTATTCAGCATTTACATTTACAGATTAGGGTCACTATTCATAAGATGGCTTATCCTATACAGTTACATGTATATATGTGTCTTTAATTTAAGTATAGGTGAGGATCTTTTCTTCCCCATATTACTGTGGGGATATATACCAGACTGGGGATGCTAACAGTGGATGTGGTCTTGTCTGCAGAGCTACTTTTACACCAACCTGTTTTTCATCATTCTTTCTGAGAACATCCACCTAAAGAACAAAATAATACTATAGTTTGTGCCAAGGAGACCCTCCCAAACTCCAGCCAAGACTCACTACCAAAGTTCACTCCAGACTGTGGCTACTAGATGGATAAAGCAAAGACCATGAGGTTACCAGCTAAGAAAACTGGAAATATTGGTTTACAATTAAGCAGAAAACAGCACTTCCAAACCTTCCATAGTTTAATTCTACAATTGTGAGCTAGAGGCATTTGACACACAGCCAAATACTTGTCTGAGATTTTATGTGATAAGCAATGTGTAATTTACAAAATTCTTTGCTGGTTCTTCTGGGACTGAGAGAACATCTAACTATCGTTAGTATTCACTGGATGCCAAGACCAAATGTATAAATATTACATTACTCAAACATGAATATAAATGAAAAATGAAGTATGTGAAACTAAAGCATGAAGTGAACCTAGAAACAATTGGCAATGCCAGAAACATGGGAAAAAAAAAGATTCAGCTGCTGCAATTCAAAGTTCATTGTTAACATTAGCAGAGACTGAGACTGAATTTTGCAACTCCAGTCTATTTCACTGTATGAAACTGGGCAATTGATAACAAATCCTGAACTTACATGTCTACCTTTCATGTATAAACCTCCATGATATGCAGTAGAGATCAGGATTACAGGCAAGCTGACTAAGTACAAGGGCCCTCCGCAGGTTTGGAGTCAGTAAGATGCCTGGGGCATTCACACAGGACTGGAAGACGTGAAACAGGACTCATGGGAGACTTGTGTCCTTCTGGAACAGCAGCTGAAGGCCCAGTGAGATATACCAGGTCTGTACATACATTTGAGCATTTGAGTTTGGATCAGAAGTGCACACGTGATGCAGCCCCCCACTGTTCCTATTTCCCATGCATCGCTGTGCATGGGGAGCCATCTCAGAGCCCACAAGCTGTACCTTTTTCTGATGGAACTAACACAGAAGATGTCCTCTGCCCTCAAAGTGTGTTCAGTCTGCAAGACTAGGATAGAGCCTAACCTGCAGGATGCTCGCAGTGCACAACTGGGACCACAGCACATGAGAGGTTCTCCTTGCAGAGCTGCTCCCATATTCCCATACTACCTCCCACTGCAAAGGCAAGCTACATTTTCCCAAACAATACTAAAGGACTTTCTTTAAGCAGCTGAAATCCCCTGGCCTGACACTGTGGAGCAGAGGGAATGGTTTGGTCCAGCCTGAAGCTGACATATAGTGGCTGATAGCTGAATCCCTCTCCAGATTCCCCTTGGCTAATTAACTGGATCTCATAAACTGAGAGCAGTGGGACATCAGAATCCTAGACACAAGTGTCTTAGCATGGAACTGACTCCCACCATTTGTGTCAGCATCACAAAATCTTTCAGGGACAATCGTTTTGTTACCTAGAAACCACAGCCTCCCTACAGACACATCCTCTGTTGGAAACAGTTGAAAGAGTGTAGGTGATCTTGGATATCTGGTAGGTAAGCAGAGCCCTTTGAAGCTCTTGTCCTCATCCGATATCCTTCAAAACCTCTACAATAAACATCAAAAGAAAACCTAAAATCTTCAGTTAATAGACAACAGATTGCAATTAATATATAAGCAAGAGGCATGGGGGCAGGTTGCTGCCTATGGAAACCAAATTTCTGTTATTTGTAGCCAGATGTTAGTTTCTGCTGTGAATTTTCCTTTTAGCTTAAAATAGGAATTTTAATTCATAGCACTAATCAAAAGCGGCTCCAATCTTTTAAAAAATGTAAATAAACAACACTTATTCACCATGTGAATACTAAGATGAGTCTTGTAAAATAAACACATAAAAATTAGCATTTTTGATCAAAAGTACAGATGGGAAAGATTTATTTTTTCCTTAAAGCTGGATTTCAGGGACACTTATGTTAATAATTTCCCCAAATCATTTTCTCAGTCTGTGCTTTCATTTACTTTTGATTTCCTAAATGAGAACTTTTCTGCTGCTTCTTTTCAAAAACATTTTATAACCCAAAGGATTTTGCTGTCAGAAATTAACCCTGAGAGCTAGATGAAATCCTTTCTTTTTAAATTTAATCTGGCTATTTTACTTATACTGCTCACAACATCCTAAATAACCTCTCTTCCTGCTGACATTTACACATTTCAAATATTTGAGAGCATGTTGTGCAATCACTTTTTCACTGTAGTTATATAAATCATTTAATCTTTTCATTATGCTGGTCTCTCTGTGCGTGATAAAAAAATTAAATTGAATAAATACATAAATACACTGAGTAATCAGGTAAAACTCTAAATCTACTTTATCCACACTTTACAGCTTACTCCTTTGTCTAGTTTTGTTCCCAAAATAATACTATAAATCTTACCTTGAATGCAAACTTTAAACAGCATTCAATTCACTTTAAACATCTAACTCGTCTTGGCACTTCTAAGGTTTTTGCCACAAGTATTTTCAATCATCTCACATAATTTTTGACCTAAGGTAACTGGATTCAAAAGTTAGATAAATCTTCAGTAATTATATCATTATTTTAGCTAATGCTGAGATAATTGATAACAAAACTGTTTAACACCAGAGACGTGACTCCCAATACAGGACACTGTTTTTAAAGGCTCCTGTAATAATGAAGAACTCTGAAGATAGAAAATTATATGAGAAAATTTATGAGCCCCATTAATTATTTTCCGTAGACAATAACAACTTTCTCCTAAGCACTTGTGGAAAGGGTTTTTTTATTCACTATACTAATAGTCCATACTCATGTTATGTAAAAGAAACTTGAGAACATGATTATAAAGATGTCTTTCTTTTAATTTTACAGTTTCTCAAATTTAGTCATTCTTATTGCTCTGTCTGTGAGGAACTAGTTTGTGGATAGCTCATTTCAAGGATTATTAAAGTTCTGGGCTCTGACTGATTACTGATTTGATTGGAAAAGAGAAGTCACACGTTTTTGGTTATCACAGGAATAATAATATAAAAATCCTAAATGGAGAACAATCATGAAACAGCATGTTTATGGGAACACTGCAACAAATATTCACAGTGATTGATGTATCTGCTGAGATTCAAATGAGTTGTAATAGAGTCAGTAAAATGAGAGTAAAATGAGAGTAAGTAGTGTACTAGAGTAAAGGGGTATTTCAATTACCAAAGTAATAAACACTGCAAGAGATGTCATATTATTTACGACATTTTCATTTCTTAATGATGCCTTGGGTAGCTACCTAGAAACAGAGACTAGACAGGAATAAGTGAGTTAAGGTAGATATTTATGTGAAAGGCCTTCAGAGGTACACCCTGGGGAGTCAAAGGCCAAGATGGACCCCAAGATGGACGATGAGTCAGGATGTAATGGGTTGAAACTGAGTTGACTGACAAGCTTTTAAGCCAATGAGCTTTTGCGAATTTTGCATATTTAAACCCTGTGCAAGGGCAGGAAGTTCCTCTCTTGTTCCTGGTCTCTGGATGGAGAAGGGGGGGCCTCTGAGTGTCTGGGGGGCCTCCGGGCCTGTCCTGGGCTCCTGCCTGCCCACCCCTCTCCCTTCCCTTAGAGCTGCAGGCAGCTAAACTATCTGCCTGATAGCCGAATTCATCCGTCTCAGCTTCTAGGAACCTGGGAGGCTTCCTCTCCCCCTTCATGCAGCCCGCACAGACCCAGTGGGAGCCGGCGTAGCCTCTTTTTGCAGCCTGCACAGCTCACACCGAACTGAACAGCAGCGCAGCCCG
>VZTE01003245.1:707881-795169 GCA_013397775.1 Eulacestoma nigropectus | reverse complement strand
GGGAAGGGGGTTTTGCGTTAACTTCTTATTATTTCTTGTTACTTTTAACTCTGTTAGTGATAAACTTCTTTATATTCTTTAAAGTTGTAGGCCTGCTTTGCATTTCTTCTAATCCTTACCTCACAGAGTGAAATAGATGTGATCAAACCACTACACACGAGTTCTTCATGCCTTTATATGTTTGGTTCATTTGCATATCAGCATAAATTCGCCAATTAAAACCTTAGCTAAAATGATGTAATTTCTTCAATTTCTCCACCTCTCTAGAGGCCCTAGTTTTACAACTTTTGGGCCTAGGACAGCTCAGGTGTCCTTGAACAACAAGCTCTGAGAGGCTTTTTTATGTCTATCTGGCATAAGAGAGCAGCAACTAACAGGCTACAAGAAACTTCAGAGTTACACACTAGCCAGTACAGGATTTAAAAATACAAAAGCTGGAACCTAAGGCATCATTAACACCACTCATTTTAAACCCACAGACTAAATAGCATGCATTAAGATAATTTTTGGTAACTAACAGTGTTCGTTATCAAAACATAATTTTAAAACATATTAAAATATAATTTTAACTAATAATGAAACACAAATAATGATCTTTAGATTTTAGCTCTTCCAGGTTCATTAACTGACCTGGAGGAGTACATCCTAACTTTACATTTGGATAGCATGGTGATTTAGAAGTGACTTTAAGATGAGAAAATGGAGGCCTATAATACCCAACCCCCAAACTTCTAAATTGATCTCATAAGTAATTTTCATGTTTAACTACCTTCTTAACCTTATGGTTGCTTACTGGCAATAAGATGCTTCCAGTCCTACATTTTTCACATTTCATGTAGACTGCGTTCAGGTATATTTCTCAAATAAGTTATCTCATGGTTACATATTTTACTTTTACAGTGTCATGGTATGTACACCAAATATATAGCCCATGATCTGGTTTCTAAACACTCAATCCAATCAAGTCGGAATGTGCATCTTAAGCATCGGACAACATAAAAAAAGTAAGTATTGGGTTTGGAATTAATATTTTACACATATATAGAAAAAAATTAGAATTACCTCAGGATGATTTTCACTTTCTTTTTTTATAGAATATATTGGCTAAATGATGGGTGACAACTTTGCCCCAGTAGTATGACAGTAAGAGACACAATTGGGAAATGTTCTTATACTGGTGATGCAACTACACCTTACAACTCAAACATGAAACTATGAACATGAATCACCTGTGAGACTGTCAGTCTCTTGAGGACCAAATCCCACTTGCTCACTATCACGAATTAATTTTCTTTGCTGATTTATAAAAACGTTATTTAATAAAAAAGTCTTTTAATTAGACAGGATTTTAGCCAGTTTATTGCAACTGGTGACAAGGAAATTATGAAAGGCACTACACAATTTTTCTAGCTTTAGGTGTTGTACTCTATTCTTCTTAATTATCCAGAACATCAGAGGTGCCTCTACGCTCTCCTTAGAACAGACAGGGGAAGATCACCTAGATTTCTGAATTTTTTTCCTTAATTCTGAAATGACTGAGGACTAATCAGGATTTCTGTCACAGTAATTTGATCGTGAGTATGAAAAAATATCCCTCACAGCCTCCTCAACTAACATGACTGCATTGGCAAAAGCCTCAGAGTGGACATATTTATACTAGCAAAGAACGCCTCTTGTTGGGATAGTTTATCTTATTCATGGAACCAGTGGGAGTTCTGTCCTTATAAAACCTCTCTTGCTAACATAAGGCACATTTTCTCAAGAATATTTTACTGATGTGAATATATCAGCAAATATGTCTTAGTGTAAGAAGCCTTTAAATCAATTAGCAATTAATACTTTTCAAGCCTTAATGTTTTTACTGGATAAATTAACTAATATTAACTTATATAATAATTATGATTAATGATAGGAAAATTTTACCTCATGTTCAAACAAATTTTTAATCACATTCATGACATTTCTAAATGTATTGTATTTCAGAATTGTTGTGTCCTTCAGATTCACTATTTTTATCTTGTCTTTTTCAGAAGATGATTTTTCTAAAACTGAAAGTCCTCACTAGACCTTTTGAAACCTTCTAGGTTATGTCTATACGTCTTCCTTTCTGTCTTTTTTTACTGCCTTATTTGTCTTTCACCCTACTGATGTCATTTTAGCTTAAAAAATCATATTGCTTGGGGGGAAAACAAAAGTATGTTCTCCTACTAAGGTAAGTTTGATTTGCCTGGTGCCTAAGTGGATACTCTTGGATATCAGGAGACAAAGTGATCAGATATAGTTCCCTGCTCACACATATGTTTCAAATCTCATTTTATTGCTGTGCTTCAGAAGCAATATTATCTCAGCCTCATGGATGTCTATTTTTCTAAACTTACTGCTATCTTAGTTCATTGCAATTGCAATCCTTGCTTTCCAATTATAGGTGAAAGATACTAAGTTTCAGTTATTTACTCAGAGTTCATGTAGGACCATTCAGGAATGTATCTGTTGTGTAAAAATACATCTTAAACACAGATCTTCAAAAACGCCCGTAAGTTTTCTAGAGGAAAAATACCACACAAGTACCAGAACAGATAGAAAATGCAGAGTGTAGAAATTAAAAATAATAATAAATGCAAGAAATAAATATCTGTCTTATTAGAAACTATGAAATAATCAATGACCTGATGAACACTGGAATATTTGGTGAAGATGATGATGAGCATTTGATTGCATTTATTAAGAAAAGGTTTCCATGAAAGCAAAAACCTTAACTGTTGAGAAATAAATTCTTCGGGGATTTAAGTTATTTATCCTTATGGTTCTTCACAAGGCACCATTGAAACCCTTTACTCCAAATAATGCTGGGGAAGCTTAAAAGTTGCAAACAGGTACTGGGGACCAGCAAGCATCATCCCAGAGGGACTAAAAAAAAGACAAGAAAGCTCCTTCAGGACCAACTTATATTTGCTGCCTTGAAAAGAAGAACAATAACATGTCTAGGAAGGAGCCACAAGTCAGTGAAGGCGTTCAGGATAAAGAACACATCAGTGAAGGACAAAATGAACTAATTCCAGCTAACAGAGGAAGGACATATGCTGTGCTTGATCTGACTTGCAAATACAATGTATCAGGGGAAAATTTCTGGCATAAAGCAAAATTATTAATAAGTAATGATAGCTGGTACCCAAGCCCCACTAGGGGGAGAAGGAGGTCCTAGTGGGGAGTGTCAAGATTCCAGGCTGCCTCTAAGGGCAGGGAGTTCTTTCCCCAGCCTTTTTTGAAGTGAAGGACTGGAGGTCTTGCTGCAAGACCCCATTCCTCTGAGCAGCAGGCCTGGGTGAAGAGGCCACAGGGAGCAGAGCACCATTAACTTTATCTTCCTCTGTGCCACAGAAAATGAGGCTTTTCTAAACCAATTCTAGTGAACTAAAGCATAGATGCTTTCTGTGCATTTTTTTCTCTGAAAAAAATTACTTTTTGCTGTAATAAGAATCATCCAGATTTCACTTTTTTACCCCTTATATTATATACTTAGTTTCCAGTCATCCTGCATAAACTTGTGGTAACTCAAATTTTAGTTTCTTCCAGACAAACATCCTGCAATTTCCCATCGCTACCAAAGGATATTTAATTTTAATACCACCTTACTCCCTCTAATTTAAACTGGAAATACTAATTTCTTTCAGATTTCCCACTTTCAGCTTGATTCCTCTTCTCCCTTCCTGCGATGCTCTGTGTTGATGTCCCAGGTTACACATGCCAAACCCATCCAAGTGCTGTTGAGGAGAGTGTTAAAGCAGTGAAGCTGGTGGAGAAACAACAGTGAGCACTGACTGGAGGAGCTGCAGTGAAGTGACATGTGGATAACTTACATGATGGATCCAGAATTTGAAGCATTTCAGTGCCAAAAAACAATGGGTAAAAAAAAGAACCATGAAAGAATAGTAAAAGAGTATGTGCAATGGTTCTAGGAATACTTAGAAAGTATTTAGGCATAGTTTAGTTAGACTGAACTAATTACAAGTCAGAATGCAGAGTGGGAAAAATCAGGGAGAAATATGATCATTACCTCTCTTAGGCAGGTCAAACCTAGAGTAAGAAGAAAAATGATTTTGAATGTCCTCGGTGGATACAAATAGGGACAGTGGATTAAAGCTGTGCACAGTAAAATCTCCAGCCAAGTATCAGGAAGCATTTTCTCCCCGTTAGGATGTCAGATCACAGAGATGTCTCCCAAGGGAGGTGGTGCAAGGAGCTTCACTGTATGAGTCATTTAAAATTAGACTGAAACAAAGCACCTGCATGTACCTCAGGCAACATAGCTCTGTTGGCAGGCAGACAACCTCAATGACCTGACAAGACTTAACCAGCTCTCCTTTCTATCATTCCATTTAATTTTAGTCTGTTCACATTAAGTAAAATGAGAAAAAATAGCACTGTGTAGCACTCACACATTCGTTTCCTCAAGTGACTGATTACAAATGAAAAATACATACATTGTCATAAATATTCAGACATCTGATAGGTAAATCTAATGACTAGCTCTGGTTTGTGTTATTATTTAGGAAGTTATTTTAAAACATTCTCCCTCTCCCCCCTACTGAAATGACAAATTTTCCTCGCCAGAAGGTGAGCCAGCCAGGGGTAATCAAATACATAAACAAGATTTAGTTATACCTGGGATGATTATGGTTAGAGTATTTATTTTTGGACTCCTACTGCTTGAAATATCTACCTTTTCAGGCACTCCTTAAGAATGCCAAAGCAAAAATGGTAGCAGCAGAAAAGAAGACAGTGTTGGTAAGAAAACATTCATGTCTGAGCAGCAAGACAGTCCAAATCTGCTCCCCCAAGTTTTTCATCATGTATTTCAGAGGACTGAATACCTCATTTGCTTTTTTTTCCCCAATTCCAGCCACCATGGACTAAACAGAGAAAAGAGAAGATTTAGCCTTAAGCTTTGGGGGAGTTTACAGGAAAAGAACACAGGGAAAAAATGATTAATTGATTCTTAATCCAATTCTGATATTGAAATTCACTTCACTCTTCGCTTTAATATTATTTATAGTTATTTTCCATGATTGAAAAGTGTGGGAATCCAGAGTACAGAGAATATTTCTCTGCCTGTTTTGAAGGATTCTACCCCCCTGGACAACACAGTTTTTGACCTTCGTCCATGGAGAAAATCGCCTACTCTCTGGGAAGAATTAGAATCCACACTGGTGTGAACTAGGTGATAGAATATTATGTAAGATTGTCACAAGGTGAAGAATTTAGAGGTTTTGGGTTTGTTAATGTAGTAAATAGATAAAAAGTAAAAACTTCAAGATGGAGGATAGTTATTGTTTTCCAGCCCTCCTTCTTCTTCTTCTAGTGCTCCATATTCTGCGGCAAAAGTAGTTTAGGATGATTGGATAAAGAATTCCGCAGTTCCTGTCTACGTGACAAAGTGATCTATTGAATATTGGTGGAAAAAGGAAAATATCTTTCGTTTTAAGTTTTCATTGGGTAATTGACCTTTAAAAAGGCTGTGCAATCTTGATAATTCGGCTTTTCTTGCATTCTCTGCTTTGTGCTATGTCTGGGTCACATTAGTACTGCTATCTCTCTGATAAGACTTAAATAAACGACTATCTGAAAGCAGTGAATGCTGAAGGTCCCGTTCGTCTCCCAGACTACTGGCAAAGACTCTGGGGTCTCCCCCATCAGGGGAGACATAATTTAAGGCACGGAAAGTGTCAGAAAAGGAATTAAAATATCTGTAATTATACACTGCAGAATGTGGGAGAGAAAGTAGAATGGCAAAGTTCAGTGTTCTCAAAACAGGAATAACAGGTAACCTCCACTGCAGAAACTCAGTACCTGGCCTCTTGGACTGGCAGTGAGGATATTAAATGTATTTATCAAATTTTATGGTTGAAGAAGAGCAAATAAAATATCAATATTTAGGAAAGAGGGGAAAATATCCAAGTACACAGTGGCCTATTATTCTGACCTCAAAACAACACAGGGCTTTAAGAAGATCACTTCTTAAATGAAGAAGACACTTTGAAGATCAAAAACGGGAACCTGATCTCTCTTCGGTTTGAGTTTTATGTGAACCCTTGCATAGGAAGTGACTAAACCAACATGGTTCATTCAGCTTAGCAGAACGAGAATGAGGTGAAATGCAAAGATTCTGCATGTGCAAGGGGTGATGTAAGAGTAAAATGAAAAATTAGCTAGTAGTTAAACATAATTTTTAATGCCATTTCATACAACCTAGTCTGTCCTGTGTAACCTCTAGAAACTACTACAGGGAAGTGCAATTCTTACAGGTGATACGTAATATCTTCCAGTCCCACATGGGAACTATGTTGTATATCAGTCATACTCAAGAATACATCAAAAATGCAAAGGGAAATTAAGTTTAGTCCCTTGATTAGCTACCAAAGCAAAGAGTCATGTAAATGAAATCCAGTACTGACAGAAAAGTGAATGATGATGGTTTATAAGGAACAAAATCCAGACATTAGAGATAATTTTCTATGTAGATGACGAGTGATGTTCTAGAGCAATATTTTCATATGAAATAAGAACAAGATATTCCATGACTGTGAGATAGAGCTTGATAAATTTACAACAGCAGAAGTCTGGAATCCATTTCTTAGAAAGAACAGAATGATGCAGAACGAGGGAGGAGGTGGTTTCTATGTGCAAAGCATGCAACCAGAAGCACACAGTGTGTGTCAAGGATGGCCCAACTGAGAGCTTTAAACTGGTAATTACAGGACAGGTGGAGAGTCCTCAAAAAGCAAGTGAGCAAGCTGAGGATGGCATAGGCAAGATAAGAGCCAGGGGAGATGGGAACCAATGAAGAAGTGGAATCACTTTAAGCATAGGTCCATAATGAAGGAGGTGCCTGTGAAGCGATCTTGAGACTGTTCTGGTGAATGAACGTGTCTGGGTGCCTCTCTGAAGTGCTCTCTTGTCCATATTTTGCCAGCTTGTCCATGAGAGTATTGTCAGAAATGCTGTCAAAAGTCTTGTTAAAGCCC
The DNA here is from genome assembly GCA_013397775.1 of Eulacestoma nigropectus. NCBI lineage: Eukaryota > Metazoa > Chordata > Aves > Passeriformes > Eulacestoma > Eulacestoma nigropectus. Next base: position 788,147 of record VZTE01003245.1, on the reverse strand, counting down.
AGGTAGGAAACATTTGCTGCCCCCTCTTCATTCACAAAGCTGGTCACTAGATGACCTGAAGAGGCACCTTCCAGACTAAGCAATTCTGTGAACCTGTGATCTTGAGGATGACCATTTGTGTGTGCCAGACAAGAAGAGCAGACAGACTGTGGCAATCTGTGTGTCAGATCACAGATAGCCACTGTAGCGCCAAAGTGAGTAATATCAGGCACTGAGTAATATCAGGTTTACTGATACGAGTACATCTGGAACCTGACCTCCACCTGTCAGGCTTCTTTTGCAATCCTAGGGAATGTCAGAACTGACTTCCTCTGAATTTATGCTCATCAGAGCTATCGATGAAAATGGGAGCTCATCTCTGTATTTGTACCCAGTAGATTAAAAAGCTGATGCATTTCCCTGTTGTCTGTTTGATCATCAGCCCTGGAATATAGTCCCTGTTTTGCTAAGGGCCTCTTCTGGCATCTTAAACAGGTCTTCAGCTGTATTAGGAGTGTTCACCTCATCTACTTAACTCCTTCAGCATGTGCCATGTAATTTAGTGCACCCAAAGTTAAGAACTGAAATTCTCAATATAGAGAATGGAGAGAACTGAATGCCTCTAGGGGATGATTAGGAGCATTAATTTAAACACTTAATGTTTCATAGTGTAAATAACCTCTCAGCCACACGCAATTTTTTCTGGTGAATTCCTGACTCATTCATACAATGAAAATGTATAGAATGGAATAAAAGAAGAATATTCAATATTTATTTTTATGTGAGTGCTGTGTGTCTTCATAACACATATCATGCAAACTTTTGCAGTTGATGAAGTAGAGGTGCTGTGAAGAATTTTTTCAGTGCCTAATCAAAACATACAAAGAAGACATTGGAAGTAGCTGGTTTGTTTTACCTTCTTTTGCATTGATGACTTATTTGGAATGTCACTTCTGAAAGTAAATGCTATCTCACAAACCAATGTATTTCTGAGCATCTTTGGAATGAGGAGTGGAAAAAGTGATTTCCAGCAAAGGAAAGTAATTATTTTTGAATTGCAGGTCAGCTGCATGAAGCCTACTATAAAATATATCACTATGCTTTGCCCAACCCCTTTTTTTACAAATAAAGATTATACTTATAAATTGAAAAGTTATTGTAGTGCTGAAAAGAGTGGAAACTGCAACCAGTAATTCAACAAAACAACCCCTTCCCTTGTCTCCCCTTCCCCGCCCTAGTTTTTCCATACATTAGCAGCATTTTGACAGAACAATGCATTTCTATGGAGAAAAAACCTGTCTCAAAAAATTTACTGTCTGTGTGATGCATGTTTCTTCCCAAATCTTGCTTACCTAATTGGGTTGCCATACTCCAAAAAAGGGTCTCTTGAGTTCATATTAGCTGTTTCACCATTTGAAGACACATGTAAAAATTAGGCTCTGTACAAGCCACGTACCATTAGGATAGACACTCCAAACACTCTATATACGTACAATGAGGAGAAATGATGAAACTTTCAAAAATCAGAAAGATTTCTTTAGGAAAAGGCATCATCTTTTAATCTTGTGCTTGGAATGATTTTCTTTTTTTCCCCCATGTGATTTTCACTGACAAAATCAGTAGTAACAAAGGTCAGAAATAGTTTAGGATGCAGGAAATTACTCATAACTGATAAAACTAAAAAGGCATACAGAATTTAGGTAAAGACTGCTTAAAGCCCAGGTCACAGATGCAGGCTCTGCTCCAGCTGATTGAACCTAAGCCTCAACATAGAAGATAATACCAAATTTTCACCTCACAGTCCCTAAAAATATCTTTCTCTGAGCTTGCATTAAAGGTGAGGCAAGAGGGTTATTGTGCCATGGTCAGCTCAGCCTCCTCACACAGCACCTCCTGTTGACTGTGGTCCTGTCAGTGGTTTCCACCTCACCCTCCAGTACAACGCCAGTAAGGAGAAGACAAAAGCACCATCCCTCCTATGGGTTGCAAACCAAACTTCTGCTTTACCCTAATCAACCAAGCATACTGTCCTCGTTTTTCTTTCAGGTAGAACAACCCACTCTGGCATTGATGGTAACCCCTTAATGTGTGTGTTGCAATGAAGCACCAAAGGCTGGGGGCTGATACTGCAAAGGCACTGCCAGGTGAGATTATGAAAGGAAATTGTTAAATAGGGGTAGCTCCTTCATTTCTATCACTTTGATTTCCTTCCTTTCTCTTTCCAGCTAAATTTTGCCACTGAGCATAAAATCTTGCACATCTTCATACCATCTGTCTTCTTTCATATTTTTTACAGCTGAGTCAGTCAGAGTTTTAATTTCAATTTTCATCGATCAAGAGCTTTTTATCCTGTCTCAGAGAGAGAGGCAGAGGTTTTCCAAAGACAGTAACAGTTTCAGTAGCCTGAAGAAGATTTTATTTCTATTTCTTTTAGCTGCGGAGTTTTTATGCTCAGCAGACTAGTATCCAAATACAACTGGGAAAAATATGACAACAAAACGTGTGCTAGAGATTATCAACACAAGTACCTGCAACCAAAACCTCCACAGGGAAGTGAAACAGAATTTTTCTCAAAGGACTCTCAATTATGAAGTTACAACAGCCAGCGGCTTCTGGTTAAGTCTAACTTGTAAAGAAAAACTTATGTCTGACATATCCCAAGTGCCAGCTTGCTGGTCCTTCCCTTGTAACACTCAAGTCTATCCATAGCAAATGAAGTGCTCCTTGAAACAGTGACAGTGAGTGCAGGATCTGCTACACACCCTGTACCCTCTGCTGTGAAGTTTCTAACAGGCCAGGCACATACTGGGCAAGGGAGGAGGAAAGATTTGCACCTTCCTCCTTGTCTCTCTGTAAAAGCCTTTCAAAGCCTTATCATAGAAGACTGTTAATGGGATATTTTGTGATAGCACGCAGCCTATGCTGCTTACTGTAGTAGAAAATAGGAAACCAACTTGCTTTGGATAAATCCTTTGGAGTTATTATGAACCACGCTGAATATAATTCTCTTTAACAGAATGTATTAAAAATGCTGACAATAATATTGTTCCACGCCAGAATCTGTGCTTTAAGGTTTTTTAGTTGTGAAGCTCCTAGTGAAGCTTTAAGTGATGAAATAATTCAGCTTCTCTGATTTTAACACGTGGTTAAACTAATATAACATATTTCTTATTAAATTGGGCAAGAAAGCAGCTGTGAGCTATACCATTTCTAGATCTTCCCAGTGGTGGGATCTTCCAGTGAGAGAACACTGCACTCCCAGCTGCAAGAGCTATTCAATCCTCACTGCATTTACCTAACTTTTAAACACTTTGCCACTTTTGACTAATTTACCAGCAGCCTTTTATTCATCACAGCACCCATCTCTTTCCCTTTCTCACTTACCTTCCATACTGACATTATCTTCCCGCTTGCATAACTCCTCCCTCAACTCAGCATTTGCTTTACCTTTTCTGTTCTTGCTAGCACCCGCTCTTACAAAATCTCTTTGTATCTCCTGCCGTTCCTGATGTGCCCTCAGGAAAAATTATTTATAGCCATGCTATGATGTTACCAACTTCAGGCAGATGAAGTTGGAAGGGACTTGCAGAGATCATTTTGTCCAACCCCCCTGCTTAAGGAGGGTCACTCAGAGCAGGCTGCCCATGGCCAGATGGCTTTTGAATATCTCCAAAGATGGAGACTCCACAACCTCTTTGGGCAACCTGTGGCAGCATTTGGTCACTTTCACAGCAAAAAGTGTTTTATGATATTCAGACGGAACGTGTTTCTGTTTGTGCCCATTGCCTCTTCAATACCTCTCTTTACCTCTTTCTCACCTCTTTCATCTCTAAGAGTTCCAACATACAGCTGTGACAGCAGTCAAAGCACTGGTCCATGGACACCCACTGCTTGGCATTCAGATGGTTTCCCTACTGACTGCTTTCATCTATTGTCCTTCATCTTATGATATACTCATAAATACACAAAAGAAAGGACTTTCTCTAATTTTTATCTGCTTCTGCAGTACCTAGGCAATGGTTTCCAGTCTATGCCTGGGGTTCTCTGACACCACATAAATACAAATAGCAACAATTCTTCCATCTAAAGCTCGTAAAACTTTATTAGGGAAGAACATTCACATGCACAAAACACAAAGGAAGAACAACTGTATCATTTCCCTACAATCGACCTCAATGTCTCTGGAAGACCCTGCAAATATGTTTGCTCATGGACAGTGAAAGTACTTGATTCTCCATCACTAATTTGAAAGTTCAATATTCTTCTCAGGCACAGCACTATGCAATTCAGAAGGCCTTAAAGATCTTTTTTCTTAATTGTAGATTTTTTCTCCTGTAGTCCTGAATTCATAGGTAGAGTATGTAACATAATTTGGTGGTGAACTTAGATCAAAGCAAGATTTTTGTCTTTGCATTCCTCTGATCTTCAGCAGCCTTGAGAAGGCTCTAAACTACATCAGATATCAACCTGCCATGGTCATGGCTATCTTGCATCCTGTCTCTTCCTGGTGATGACTGAAGGAGATTAGACTTACCCTTAACTGAGTCTGGAAACATACATCTAAATTCTGAAGAGCCACTCATTTTGCAGACTGTGGCACCTCTCCTGCACCACTTTCAGTGCTGGCGCACTTTCCTCATGCAGGCGTAGCTTTCTGCTGCATCAGTAGTATCTTTTAGAACTTATTCTGTATTCTTGGCTATTTTTTTCTGTATGCAAAAAATAAAATAACTGTAAATGTAGGTCATCACCTGTGCTTTATATTTAATTCTCTAGCAGCATATTTGACCTTGATTTCTGATGGCTTCTCCACTATATTTTTTGGAAACACAAGGAGAACCTTCCAATGGCCAAAACCCCCTCTACTTCTATTTATGCTTTCATTTACACAAGGTAAAACATAGAGCCATTATTTTTGAAAACAGTTTAAACTAAATATACAGATTTCCCGACACTTGAAAGGTTTTGTTCATTTGTTTTTAATATCTTCAGGGTTTTTTGTTTTGGTTTTAATCAGAAACTCCTTGTTTTGAAACACAAACACTTCTTTTAGTGCTTGTGGTTTTTTGATCTTTTATCTTGCTTTAATTAGCTCACTTGGGAAGTAATGTAGCTCTATTGCAGAAAAAGCTTTATCAGTAGCTGAATCCTTCTTTTCAATTAACCATACAAATCCAGGCCTTCTTCCCACACTCATACTGCATTATTGTGCACTTGGCACAACCTACGTCTCTCAAAGTCCTTCATTATTTTAAGGTCATCCTGACAGGATGCTTCCTGTCTTATTTTGTGCCAGCAGGCAGGAAGATGCACACTTTTGATCACCTCTCTGGAGTCCACCATAGCAACCATGACCAGGGTTGCATGCAGGACTGCAAAGTCTTACAATACCTTGCTATTGAAACAAAGTAATCAAAGTGAGATTTAAAAAAACCTCCACAATTCCTTCCAAGGCCATAAAATGGAATTTTTTGTGTCTTGCTGCAAAGCAATTTCTGTTGAAAGAATAGAAATACAGAAACTGCAATCCTTGCTAGTATAGAGAGGCCTTATCCTGATTTTATAGAACATTGTGCAAACAAGAGAAGACTGTAAGGGTCAGTTTTGCTCCCAGGAAACTCCTCACTACATGTGTGTCTGGAAGGTAGAAGCAGGGACAGGCAAACAAGGAGAAATAGACAATTATTTCCTGGATACACAGGGCAGAATTAGGAAGGCCAAAGAAAAGCTGGAGTTGAGATTGCTGAAGGACATCAAGGGCAACAGGAGAGGTTTCTACAGCTCCAGCAGCAACTAAAGGAAGATCAGGGAGAACGTGGGTCAGTGTGACAGGGCACCAAGTGATGGAGAGCATAGGAAAGGGTAATCTATGGTAGGAAAGGGTGAAGGACTCAGTATCTTCATTTCCTCACACTTTACTGGCAAAGTCTGCTGCTCACTCCCCCGCCATTCAGGTCTTTGCTTAGGACCAAAGAATGGCAGAGATGGGTACTACCATAGTACGGAAGGACCAGATTAGGTACTGATTAGGTACTAATTAGGTCAGCTGGACACGTGCAAGTCCATAGGTCTGGATAGGATGCATCTGAAAATGCCAGGAAACTGACTTGATATTGTTTCGGGACCATTCTCTATCATGTTTGAAGAGTTGTGATTAGGATAGCAAAGACTAGAGAAGGCACTTGTTAGTCGTCAAAAAAGACAAGAAGGATTTAGGGAACAGACTCAGAAAAACACCATAATCTTTTGATTCATAGGAAGATGGTAATAGAAAGGTATTGTATTCAGTATACCTTGTGTTCAGAAAATATAATGGCTTCAATATTTTTGGAAAATTCTGAGATTGAGAGAGGCAGAAAGGGGATTTTCTCCATTTGTTTTCAAAAGAACCTCCCAAACACTTTTTGGACTGCAGTTTATGGTATTTAGCAGAATACTATTTGATACAGGAAGGTGATGTGAGGCTTAATATTGAGGAATATCACAAATATGAATGTGTAGTATCCAAGAGGATATAAAATCTAGAGGAGATTCACAAAGACATAACAACATAATAAATACCTGTCAACTGGATATAACAAATATTGTATCTTTCCAGTAATGTATTGAAAAATGGAGATCTCTATAACTGAGCAATGTAGCTAAACACTTCTGCAGAGCACATCATAATGATTTGCAATTTGAATATTAAATTCTTTTACATCTTTTGTAATACCTGTAGGTACATGTGGCTTATCAGTGTGATAGCCTGAAAACTCAGGCTGTACAGTTTGATGGTTTTTTTCTAACACAGTTTGCATTTAAACTAAAGCTACACAATATGTACTGCAGGCAAAGTTCGCTTAGAAATGTAAGTGAAATGCAAACATGAACTGGTTGTGACCTATTTTATAAAAAAACTCCACAACCAAAACCTAATGTGTCACACAGAAAGCATTAATATATACTATTCTGAAGCATACAGTACTATACTACAGCCTTTAATTAATCCCTCTACTAGTGCAGGAATATTTCTACTAATAACTACTTTTAAAATTTCTAAGAGATGAAACTTGGATCTCCACCTCTGGAGGTTATTTTAGCTTTTAAATCCCATGAGTATGAGAAATTTTTTTCCCAATATTAAATTGAAATATTCATCTTTTCCAGCTTCATCACATTAGCCCTGGTTGCTTATTTGCCCAACTTTGAATTATCTTTATTCACCCATTGGGTTCACACATTTTAAATTCTCTGAGCTTCTCAATCATTACTCAACAAAGCTCTATCTGATGAGTTCTCTAAATTTATTCCCTATAGCTCTCCTGGTAATTTGCATTACTTTTGCCTGGACACTTCAGTGTGCTAATACTTTTCTGGTAGTAACTGCCCAGAATTCTAAAGATTAGGGCTGAGGTCTTAGCAGAGCTGACACATGGTCAACCCAGCTTGGGAAAAGGCATGAAGGCAAAATTTCTTTCTTGATTTCCCTGCAATCGAGATCCTCTTGGTGATGATCTAGATTTGATACAAAATAAAGTATGTTGACAGTTGTTTCAGTGAGCCTGTTCCAGCAGACAGGGTTTCTGGAGCACTCAGACCCCTATAATTTGTGCTCTGTTGCACCTGGTCCTGCTCTACATCCTGGGAATACACATGAGCAAAGAATAGTGTTGTCTGCCTAGTTATATGTTCTCTGACTATGGGGGTGAAATGTTGACATCATATTAATATGAGATCTACCTCTTCAAGAGGCACTTTCAACAGGAATATGATTTTTACTATCAAGTATCTCTTTTCATTCTTCTATGCCCTTGAAAACACTTTCTGCTGTTTAAAGACATGGCTTTTGAAGGACTACTTCTATTTTTATCTCTATGCATCTATCCTCATGAATCCTTTGTTTTCCATTTTAAATCAGAGTATTTCATTAACTACTGTGCTTAGGTCTTAGGAGAGTAGCATTTTATTATCTTTATGTTGATTAATTTCCTTTGTATCCATCTGCTGTGGAGTGCTCAGGATGTCCTGCACACAAGGGAACACTCCATACAGTAAGTGGGTGGAGTCTTGAATACCTTACAATTTTTACAAGGAAGAATGAAATCAAAACTACTGGAATCAAACACCAGCTCTTTATAAAACCATTTTCACCACAAAGCAGTAATTAAAATCTCCATTGCCTACATGGAGCAGTCCTTAACTCATTTTTTAAATTTACAGACATTAAAATGAAATGTTAATTGAAAATGCATTAGCTGAACAGAAGGGTTTAGATCATGTAGGCTAAATTTGGCTTGAGAGAAGAAATGAAAGCCTATGTAAAACTTAATGTCTTCTTAAGGAGACAGAATGGGGACTGTCTCCAGGTGAATGGAATCAGAGCACCTCCCAGTGTTGCCTATGTGCCAGCTGTTGGAAGAGCCACAGGCAAGGCAATGGCTGTGACTCACATTCTCTTCCCCAGCAGAGCTCATTATAATGCTGACCCCTTAAAACTCTGCCTGTAACAATTGGAAGTTTTGTCCTCAAATAAGCAAGTAATACAAAACACTAAAGTTTCACCATGGGATGTATTCAACATGTTTTTTAAAGACTTAATAATTACAGATTTCTGGAATGTAAGGAAATCCCAGCTAACACTCAACCTTCTGCCAAATAATACTCTATCAGTGAAAAAAACATGGGTGAAATTCTGTTTTCACTTAAGCCAGCTGGAAATTTACCATGGAATTCAGTGGGACCAAGGAAAGTCCATGATCATGTAAGTGGTTAAATAGCTCCAGTGATCTTGGAATTTTTACCAGTGAATGAATTTGAGACAATTCCAAACAATCAAAAAAATAACAGAAAGTGGATTTTTGACAAAATTAATGGCACAATAACTAAAATCATTGCTTTTCATGGAATAAATTAAGGACTACTATATTAACAGCAAATAAGATGTCTTTTACAAAACAACCATTCTGGAGATTTTCTGAGGCAAACAAAAATTTGATAAAAAAAAAAGAGTTCTACTTAGTGCATTACTGATAAGGGTACTGGTTGAATTAATTTATGTTCTTATTTTTGCCACATCTTTAACAGTTATGAACAGGCTTTTTCATGTTTTCATTTGTTATAGAGCTCCACATTGCTAAATCCTTCTTGCTTTAATGTATTTGAAATACATTTCTATCCTTATGGATTGCCAACAACCACATTTCTTTTTCTTACAGTATTTATACACTGAACATCTCTTGTTATTTCTGGTACTGCCACTACATATGTCACTTTTAAGAGGCAATTCTACCCATAGCATGCATTGCACTTAAACTCTTACATTATTAACACTTCATAATGATGTCTTACTATAACCTTCAATCATGTGCCTTAACATACCTGGGTTTTGGAAATATTGAAGCTGTTACATTCCTGTTAATGAGCATTGACATTCTTCAGCAATATACAGTTCCGTTTCATTCTACTGATACACTGCACTGGCTAAGAATTTTGCTGATCTAATAAGGAGACGGGAACAACATTTGATATCAGTGATTCATGACATCTCCATGCAAGTTTTGACGTACAGGAGAGATGACAGCATGCTCAGCCAAACCTCCTACCGGAGAAGTTGTAAAAGACTGTACACACACAGAGACACACAGTTTGTCTGTTCATCACAGCTTTTGCTATTCTGCATACTATAGATTGACACATTGTGTCAATTCAAGGACCATCTTCGATCTTCATTTTAGAAACTAGGAAAGAAATGTGGGTTATTTTGCTGGGGCATGTCTTCCTGTGTTACATGAGTCTGCATGGCATGAGTGGCTTTCATTCTGCACAGGAACCTCTCCCCCTCTGGTTATAGAAACATCGTTATGTTATCTAAATAAGTGTGTTGGATAATGAAGTTAACATTTTGAGCCAATTCAGAATTCCTTTAATCAGGACAGTAAATTGAAATTCTACTAAAAAGCAAAGTGAAACATTTAGGATTTGGTTGTGCTATTATACAAAGACCTTGAAGTAAATGTTTGATGTGCTTCAGGCAAACAGCCCCTTGCCTCAAAAAAGCAAGGTGCTGGTGTATAATCAATTTTTAATTTTATATAAATTTGCATAATAAAATTTGTAATTTTATTACAAACTCAGAACTCAATGACAATGTCACTGAAGTTAACAGACTGTTAATCTGAGTGAGAGTGGAACTGACTTGTATTCTTTTTCTTGTTCTGCATTGAATAATGTTACCTAGATTGACAGGGAACTTAGCCACAGGTAAGCTGCAAAACATAGCAACTGTTTATGTAACATTATTATGCTTAAAATAATTCATATCTATAAAGATAGCGTTCTTCCCAGCAGTTGCTCAAAAAGACGTAAGTAGAAAAGGTCAAAATAATAATAGATTTAGTCCTACTGAAATGAAATATTTTCATATTTGCAAAACTGCTAAAAAAAGAGATTTGTAGAGTTTTTATCATGAATATACTATTGCTTTTCTACAGCAATTTGGAATACTACAGTCATTCACAGTCGTCACAAAAGCGGTAGACAAAGAAAGGAGTATTCAAAGCCTAAAGTAGAAAGGAGGTCACAGAGTATCCTATTTTTAATTCTAAAGAATTTGTAACTTAAAAATCTATTTTAAAACTAAAAAAAAAAAAAAAGTGAGCTTCAAAGAAAAAAAAAAAGAACTATACAACTCTACCTTTCTAAGAATGTATGTTGCTTTCACTTTTAGATTATATCCTGTCCAGGTTGGAATCACGACTCATATTTGCTGCAATAGAACAAAATGTTTCTGATTGTTTTTACTGTTTTTGTCATTACTATGAGAAAATATACCCCTTCCAACAATACCAAGTACTACAATGAACAATACAAACACTCAGTGTCAGGTAAGTCTCCACTTGACCTCCTTCTCCTCTGCCTTACCTGGATGTTCCTGATTCTCTTTGGAATTCACACAGTAGAAGGTAAATTGACTGAAAACAAACCTTCTAGTGAAAAAGTGATGAAAAATAACACACGTACATAGTCTGTCTTTTTATCTCAACTAAATGAGAAATCTCTCATTCTTTAAAACATTTTTCTGGTAGAGAAGAACTCTTCATAGTGGTTGTGGTTAGATAATAAGCACAGACGGACTCAGCTACACTATATAGAAACTTAGCTAAATACAGGATGATTTTCTTAAAACAAAAAAAGAGAAATAATAAAGAAATCTTCAAACCAAGCTATTAACACTGAGAACCTTTAAAAATAAGGCTGATTTGTTTCAGAAATCTAATAACCAGTGTTGATAAGGAGAGGAAAATTCATCTCCCAGAGTATGTGTGCTCACAGAAGCTGCTTGATCTATGCAATAATTCAAACTTAATCACTGCAGTTCTAATGTGTTCAGGAAAACTTGTGACAGGATAATTAGTAAAATTCTTCCCTAAAGAAGGTGTTACAGTCAAGAATTAACCAGGAAACTGGGGGTGTAACTTTGTATGGTCACATCCAAATGTCTTTGCATGGGAACAGGCGAAATAGCATCTGTAAAATAGTTATATTTTCTCATGTGTTACCCATTATTTGCCATAAGGCACGGCCAGATAATATATTATCTGTTTTTTGTCAGAATGCGCATCTGGTGATCAGGAAACCTGGGAATCAAGGACAGGATTTAGGCAGAATTGGTCTGTTGAGTTTAGTTAGCTGTATGTTTAGTTTCTGATTTCTTGGCTTCAGTGAACTTGTCACCTGTGATAAGCAAATGACGTGACAGACGTTGCACAGTCACGACTTTAGCCCTCTCTTCAGCTGGGTCCTCAGCTGGTTTGAAGAGTTAAGCAGACTTCCTCAACCAATATTTCACCTTGCTGTCCACTCAGCTCTGGTAGCTGGTATTAAAAGATGCATCTCAGTATCCCTCGAGGGACAGAAGAGCACTGTGAATTAATTTAACACAGCAGTTCAGTCTCTACAAACTTGCTGCAAACTAATGAAATTACATGGTCAAGCAATGACAGACTTGTGCTACACTTAAGCTCCTCTAATGTTTCTTTCAAACACCTAAGGTAACAAAAAGACACTTCAAAAAAGGCTTGTTATTTAATTCACCTGTGATAAAAGTAAAATTGTGGTGTTGTATTAATGTTTAGGTAACTTGTACCATTACACGTCAGACAGTGGTGAAAAAAGTAGAAACCTGAAAGATGACATACTTTCCTTTATTTGACCTTCTTTAATGGAAATCTTTGATACAAGTTCTGTATTGATATAACTCTTAATGAAAATTTATTTACTTCACAATGGGTACTTTGTGCTGATTGGGTGGAAAGGAATTACCTTCTTTGCTGCTATTTATAATACAGCTAATGATTTTTTTAGGGTGAATAGCTTCTTATTTATCTTCAGATGCTTTCCTTGACAGGGACAAAGGACAAAAAGGTCTTCATTGCTTCTTTTGCTACAAGGTGAAAATATGAGGCTGATTTCTGTAAAATGGCTCTACTCACATATACTCATAGATACAGTATTCCCATATATATGGGTCATATTTTTCCTATAAAAGTCTTTCCCTCTAACTCTGAATATTGCAGTAAAAAACCACTATCCATTACCCAGTTGTTTTAAATACTAGTGTGTTTCCAAGAAACATCTGGTTTAAAATAGTGTATCATTATTCTGGTTTTATTAAAATACCCTGCTATGTAACTGCCCACCTCTTTACAACAGTTTCACTTTCAGGATAGCAGTGTTTTAGAAAAGGTTTATACTAAGATGAATCATCGGTTCTCCTGGGAAGCAGTGTCATGCAGTAAGCTGCTGGCTCTTGGCCCCATAGACAGGCATTTCTAATACAGCCATTAAGACAGCTCTTATCCCTCTCCATATTACAAAATTAATGACTTCTTTTCAATAACTTTACAAAGCCCATAAGACACGACAGCAAATTCTTCCTCTGTTACTTAAGTAGTGAGATTTCAACTTCTGATATAGATGGATATTTGCAGGAATGCAAATATCATGCAAAGGAAAACCGTTAGTCTTACACCTGATTTCTCTTGTGGAATGTGTTTGTCCTATGTTAGAAAAGAAGCTATTTGCTGAAATTTCGTGGAAATGTCCTCGAGTATTCGGTGTAAAGGACTACTGTTTCTGTCCTGTAAATGTAATGTAGATTGTCTTAACCGCTATAATATACTAAAATTATAATGAACCCATATGCATTTAGCTTTTACATATGAAATTATTTTCATAATGGCCATATGGCTCTTCACAAATTTCTGATAATAGCAGTAATGACACATTTGTAACAGGATGTCCCAGTGCAATTCCATCAAATTAGAAAACAGTACAATGGAAACATGATACAAATTTAGTAGTAAAAGTGTGCTTACCTTCATATGTTCCGCTTTCTAGGAGAGCACCACTTTTCTCCAATTCCATAAAATCTTCAACAGTGATGAAAATATAGTCCACACCAGGGACTTCCCCCTCCTTATGTGGCCTTGTAGTGCCTATTAATAAGATGAAAGACACACTGTCAAGCATGTGGCCTAAATGTAGAATGATCTTTTTGAAAACTTTGGAAATTCACAAAGTAAACCATTTACACATCTTACATGGCACATCTTCCTTGTGAGGATGCCTTTCAAAGTAATATAGCTATATTTGCTGAAGCTGACAGAGGTATATTAGATGTATGTTTAAGATCATGCCAGATATTATTTCAATCCATATTATTTATTCTCACTAATGAAAAACTATCATACTGTTGTTCTTTTTATGTTACTAGAAAGACCCTTAGTGACATCAGGCAGTCAGAGGTAACACAAAACAAAGTCTTGTCTACAATTAATCTGCTTCATGGTATTCTAAACATTTATTTAGAACACAAAATAATAGTTCTGTAAGTAAATCTGTAAGGGTTATATTCACATTGCTTGTTTCAGTGCCATAAGTGGACTTGACAAATGGTTAGGCTTCAGGGCCCGTGGGATTAAAATCACCTGCTAACCATGCTGTCAAACTGGAAAGGTGTTTATATTCAGTTATTGCCTCTATTGTTGTATCTGGAAGACAGAACTCTGTAAAAGCTGACAGACAATATTACACACGGCCTGAGAAGTGACTTGGCTTAGCTAGCAGAAGTTGTGATGTTAGCAGGGAAGAGTCTGAAATTGACGTGATTTCCTAATGGTCCAGTTTATTGTGGTCAGACTATCCCTGCCTTGCTTGAAACCACTACATAAGTCTCAAAATTACATTTGGAAATGGGAGTGGTTTAGGTTCTCTTCAGTCTCAGAGTGTTTGAAATATCTTAATAAATTCTTTATCAATTCTGTACTGATTACATGCAGGGTTTGGTTTAAAGACTGTTGACATTGGAAGGTGGCTAGAAACCTGTCCAACCTCCTTTCTGTTACTTGAAGACACAGAGACATGAAAGTATTAGGTTAACTCAATTACTTGTTGCAGAGACCTTTTTATTTTCAGAGACAGCCTGAAGTCCATGGCAAAGACTGAATGAGCCTGACAAGCTAATATTGCAGTACCTAACATGGGGAATGTTATTTTGATAAATCTGTAAGACCCTTCCCTCAGTTTCTCTGATTCCAATTCCCTTCTCATCTCAACACTTACAACTAAAACTGGCTGTTAATTTCTGGGAATTTTCATACTATCATCTGGAGTACTCTGTCCATCTGGAGCACTATGTGCAATTCTGGGCTCCTCAGTACAAGACAGATGTGGAGCTCCTGAAGTGGATACAATGGAGGGCAACAAGGATGCTTGGGGGGGACTTGAGAATCTCTCTGATGCGTAAAGGCTGAGGGAGTTGGGCCTGTTCAGCCTCAAGAGGAGACGGCTGAGAGGGGACCTCATTAATGTGTATAAATATCTAAAGAGAAGATGCCAAAAGGATAAAGCCAGGCTCTGCTCAGTGGTGCCAACCACTAGGACATGAGGCAGTGTCTGATGCACAGGAAGTTCCATCTGAATATCTGGAAGAGCTTCTTCACTGTGCAGTGACCAAGCACTGGAACGGGTTGCCCAGAGAGGGTGCAGAGTCTCCCTCCTGGGAGATACTCCAGAATCATTTGGATGCAATCCCAGTTCATGTGCTCTGGGATGACCCTGCCTGAGCAATTAAGTTGGAACAGATGACCCAGTGCGGTGCCTTCCAACCTGACCCACTCTGTGATTCTGTGATTACTCTTGTGTTTTGGAGATGGTATGGTTAAAGCACTCCTACACTTGGGTTGTCCATAAGAATGCTGAATTTATTTCCCATGGATTATCTGACCTCTGGGGATGCAGCAGCATCCCCAAAGATCTCCAGCCCTTTGTGAGAACTATGTTGAAGCACAGGGATTCTGGTGTGCCCCTGAGCTCCTGGGGGCTCTGCTAACAGCACAGACATCAGATGTTTGATCTGCAGGCTCTCTCCTGAGAAATTTTTCACTATCAAAGAATATTGACAGGAACTTTGTCTTCCTCACAAAATACTCTGGAAAATCAAGGCTATTCCCAGACATGGCACAGTGAGGAAGCTGGAATATTAGATGAGTATCTCTAGCTTACTCTTTCTACAATATTTTTGTTACGTAGCCAAACTAGGATTACCAGTTTACCAACCAAACAAAAATACAAGTTACATAAAATGTAAGCTCTGCTTTGAGTGGAAAGTTGGACTAGCTGATATAAAGAGCTCCTTCACTACTGACATTTTTAATTATTTTATGCTATTAAGTGCTAATACACTCTAGTTTGTTTTAAACACATGGATGTTCAGCAGTCAAGCATGAGGGATGACTGCAAAGTCTCACAGGGGGTCCAACAACAGACTTGGTCATTCCTGTGTTTCTCTACTTTGGTCATAGTCTTTGGTCAACTTCCCTAGAAAAGTGTAATGGACTAAATTTCAGATTCTGAATTCCTCTCAAGTTAGAAGCTAACGACCTAGTCTTTCCGCCCTTATATTACATAGCCATGTTTTTTTCAGATATGGTACAGATATGATACCTTTTGCTTATGCCTTGCATTAATTAACTATTAATTAAATATTCTGTCTAATCTGCTTAGACAACACCAGGAGATAACACTGCCACTTGGACGGTTCCGCCCTCTTGTAATCCTTAGGGAGCCTGCTCCAAGAGCCCTGCACTGCATTGTGTACTGAGGGCTGCAGACCTATAAAAGATCAAGTAGTCACTTCCCACAAAAAAATGGAGAAAGGAGCAAACCATGATCAATAGCTGCCTGAGTTCAGGGTGACTCTCACCCCAGGTACAGCAGTTTCCATCCTCAGCAGAACTTTACTGCTCTTGATAAAATCTTGCTGAGTCCCATTTCCCTCCTGCCTCTGTTCACACTCCCTCAGGCTGGATGACCTGAGATCTTGGAAATGGTTAAAGCAACTCCCTGGCTAATGGAATAATGAATGCTTATTGCCTCTTTTACTCTTTCACCCTGGAGGAACTGAGTTGTTGCTAATAATACATCTGTCTTCCTTTATAGTTTTCTGTAAGCACCATGGACTTTGTAATGTGCAGGTTTACAGAGCTGGACACAGTTACTGGAGCATCTTAAACACCCATCATGGTCTGAACATTGGGATCTATGTATTGGAATCTTACAGGCCACAGGCAAATTCTTTCCTTGCTTTTAACCTAGAGCTACATTTCTTACTAGATTTTGTCTTTTACTACATTCATATAGACAGATAAGCAGGCCTAAAACCTATGGTGATTCAAGACTTAAAACAAAGGACTAATTCCGAGCTTTGTATTTCTACAGAAACACATCTTTTGTTATGCAGCATCAAGGCTTAATAGGACACAGTCGTTACTGCTTATAATATTTAGCCCTTTATTAATGCAAGATGGAAAAAAGAACCCATTTACCATTTTGTTGCCATGGTAACCTATGAAAAAATAATCTTTTGAATTCCATAATGAAAGAATACTATACTTCTAGATATTTCAGGACCAAAATCAACAAGGGGTATTTGCTCTATGCATATTTCTGACAAATGTAATTTATTGGTGCTGCTGAAGACACAAAATGAGAAGCTCTCAAGTAAGCATGACCAGTCCAGTCATGCAAGTGCCGTCACACAACCTGTAGGTACCTTAGAAATTGCACGACCTTGGTCTACAAAATCTGGACTGATACCGACCTTCCTTGACTTCATGACCACTACTTGCATCATTCACCAATCTGCTCTCAAAACCAATATTAAGGTCATTCAGTGAACAACTACTTTGTTTGGATTTATAGCTTCAAGATGGGTAGAGTTGGTACAGTTTAGAGATATTTAAGGTGTGAGCTACCTCTTTTTATTATTGTTTTATTATTGTTTTATTATTGTTTTGGCTTTGCATCTGTTTTCTTCTCTTCTATAGGGGTAATATGGTGATTTGCCATACTTCAGTCCAGGCTTTCCATACTCAATGTGGTGGTGTAGGATGGTGCTACATTCCAGGAGAGCAGGTAAGTGCTGTTTACATAAATAGCCTCTGGAAGAGTATTTTTCTTTTAACTGAGTTTAAGACACTTGAGGGCAAGCATTTAGACACATAAGAAATCTTTACCTCTACCAAAAAAAAAAAAAAAAAGCAGTGTGTTAATTTAATAGCAATAAACTATTTTTGAAATACTGCTTTTATGAGCTTGGGGAACAATAAATAAAATGGAGCTTTTATGTTGACTTCTAGTGCAGATTGGAAAAATGGTCAGTTCATGTCATTTTCAGTCCAGATTACCTTTATTAGTAAAAAAGTATAAAATTATTGATTGTAGAAGAGTTCCAGGGTTGGAAAGCTCCACACCAGTTTGTAGAGGTAGGAAAACAATTAGGAATTTATATGTCTCTTTTTAATCTCAGATATCGATTACATAATTATAACATTTTAGTGCTTATTTGGGAGCAAGGTGCACAGCCTGACTTTGAACATATTTATACTTCTTAGAGGCACTGAGTCTTCACAATCTCTGTCCAGCTCTGCACTTTCAAAAGCAGGAAAGGTGCTCCATCAATATTTCTTTTTTTGCTAACTCCATGTAGTTATGGAAAAGAAAAACAGGCAAATTTATTTTTGTGTCACCCTAGGAATATTAGTTAAAACTCCCAGAACTATGACAGGAAAGACTCAAAAAGGTGCTCTTTTCTCAGTACCATAGCCACATTTTAAGGAACACTTCATCCTTGCAGTAAATAATCTGTATTTTACACTCTTTAGCAGCATCACAAGGAAATTATTGCACTAGCTGTGTTCCTGTACAGTCTATATGATGGTCAGGAAAGTAGAAGTAAAGGCCTTACTGCCAGCATGGTCCAATACTCAGAGACTGTGCTCACAGGTTTCAAGGCTCCAAGCTCATAGGCATGTTATAAATATTTAAATGATTACTTTTTTTTTTGGTAAGTTAAGGGCAAACATGGCACACAACTATCCAAACATCTTCATACGTATTGAAGTAATTTATATTTGGATTCACAGATTGGCTCTTATTGCATGAGGTAAACTCAAAAGCAAAGGTGTGTCTTTGCCACAAGGATTTACAGAGTAAATGAAGACCACAGGAATAACCTAGTCCTTTTTGCATAATGACCTACTTTTAAAGTAATTTTCCAAATGTATGGAAGCAAATCATGTCTTATTTTGCTTGTCTGTTCCAAATGTAACAAAATGCAAAGATAAAAATGTCTTTAATATATGAAGCCCTTTTATTAAATATTCTACTGAAAATTTGTTCTGTAACTCTGCTCTGTACAACAGCTTGTTGTGGAACATGGTACGCCAGGCTGTCATACATTACAGTAGCTAGAGGGATCCCTCCTGCAGAAACAGACTGCTAGTCTTTAATAAACTTCAGCTGAGCCCTTGGTATGACCTTGTATACACTGCCTTAGAAAAATTCAACAATACTTAATTATCTCTTTTGTTTGTTTGCCAAATTACTCTGGAACACTATTACTGTGAGGATCTGAAATGTATGGGAAATTATACCTATCTTGTCAAATTACTAACTGCATTAAGCAGAGAAGCACCACATTTGTCTTGATCTACTGTATTTCCAGCTGAAGAGAATAATAAACATAATTTTCAAGTAAAGTGATTTTACATGTACTACAAAGCCGGAAGCTTCAAGTGTTTATGACAATTCTCATAATAACAACATAAACCACAATGGTATAAGTCCCTTCTTGCCAATGGTCATGAAGAATAAAAGTGTTTCCCCTTTCTAAGTGTGCAATGCCAGCAATTTCTCTGATGTATCACTATAAAAAAAAGCTGCAGAAGCAAAGGAATGAATTCCAGATTCCTGAAAATGTTTTTCAAGAGTAATAGTTTCAAACCGCATTAATAAGGAGGCTGTAGGCAAATGTAATCCTGAAGAAGATCTGGATGTTAATCAATACAAATTCAGCAAAGATGCTGAATGCTCTACAGTGAGGCAAGAACACATCTGAGCGGGGATCTCATCAATGCATACTAATATCTTAAGGGCAGGTGTTAAGAGGATGGGGCCAGATTCTTTTCAGTGCTGCCCAGTGACAGGACAAGGGTCAATGGGCACAGACTGAAACAGGAAGTTCCATCTGAATATGAGGTAAAACTTTACTGTGAGTGAGACAGAGCAGTGGAACAGGCTGCCCAGAGAGGTTGTGGAGTCTCCTCTGAAGATATTCAAAACCTGCCTGGGCACAATTGTGTGCAACCTGGTGTAGGTGAACCTGCTTTAGCAGGAGGTTGGCCAAGATGATCTCCAGAGGTCCCTCCCAACCCCAACCATTCTGTGAAAGCCAGGCCTTTAGCTACTGCTGAGCTGTGAGACTGCAGCATTATTTGCAAAGTTACCTGTACACAGAGGGAAAAATCAGATCCTATTTTGAAGAAAAAGTGTGTTTTTTCTATATCCTGGATTTTCTGATCAAGTTTTAGTAGAAAGAGAAAAGCACTTATCCATAATTCATCAGAGAACTAAAAGCTTCATTTCTAGGTGCTTAATTCATGTGAGCTAACAAGGAGGTTTTGCAATCCCTGTGCATAATTAGCATCCACTGAGAGTAGCAGAAATAACAGATTAACTACATGGCTCAATCAGTTGTCCACTAAAATTAGGTGGAGAATTTGATTCATATCAAAAGAAACCTGTTAAAAGAAAATAAACTGACCTATGGTTTTAACAGTTTCTGTTATAATTTGGGATTCAGAACATCGTTGGATACATTTTGACTTCTGCTGAAGAAATAAGACTGAAAAGCAATCTTAAGAGACTGTGCACTAGGCTGTAGTGCACACATTCTACAAAACCACATAATTCTTAGGACAAGATATTTGATATTTTATAGTGTAAAACAGAAACAACGAATTCCTGAATTTGAGATTCACAATGCACATAGGAACAGATAAGCATGTCCTTTATGGAATATGCATTCTTTGAATGACTCTAGATCTTCACCATTTCTAAATTTGAGACATATGCAGTAGGTAAGCTAGATAAGCTCCTGCCTGGTGGTTAGCAGCATTATTAGATTCCAGATGCATATATCCTTTCAAACACCTTTTTAAAAATTATTTTTAGTTGCAATATGCATCTGCTTCTGATTAAACACAGCCTGAGTTTTCTATTTGTTCTTTTGGTTTCGTGCAATGTGACAGACAGTGAACAGCCCTAAGATAATTCATGCACTGTAAAATTAAGTCATATTGGAGCTGAACAGAAAAGTAAAACTGAGAGATGGGAATGACAGTAGTTCTAGCTAAGGACTGTGGGTAGGAACGTTACATATTTGTTTATTTATTTGGTTAATTAAGAGAGGACCACAGGAACCAGCAAGAAGAACCCAGATAAGAAATGCAGCACAACAGCTGTGCACTGAGACAGATACTTGGAGACTTTTCTTTGGAATAAACTGTGGCATATCCAGTTACCCATCACACAGTGCAAGGACTTGAATATTGCACTTTGTGCTCTAGTCCTGTGGCAGGCACTCATTCACTGGGTATTCCCTCTTCAAGGGTATATGACATTGCTGGTTTTTGTGGCATGAGTTGGGTCACTTTCCTGCAGTTGGTGAATTCTCATTAAGTCTGCAGGGTACTTTTTTTTGAGAAGAACTCTGTCCCAGTATTAAGCCAGATATCCAAGTTTCATTTACAATACAGCATTTTAGCAAATAAAATATCTTCTTTTTCATTATCTTTGCCAAGAGTAGTTTTGAAAACATTAACAATAAACTTCAAAGATAAAAGCTAATAACAGAGAAATGTGAATACTTTGTGTAAAGTTAGGCATGTATGACTGCAGAAAATACTTGTGAAAAAAAAATAAGAAAAGCTGTTGCTAATGCAGGTATCTTAAACACTTGAATTATATTCTATGTAATTCCTGGAAAATGCCAAATTGGAAAATTGGCTGTTCAGGCATTTGGAAGTATAGACCTTACAGGTGTTAGGCAAGTCCCTAAAGCAATCTGATTTTCAATGCTCAAAAAATGGAAAAGATAAAAAGAAGGAAAATCAGTTATGAATAATTTTTGATTCCACATTATTGCCCAAAGAGGTTTCTGTGTTTTGTTTGATTGGTTGGTAGATTGCTTTTTTAAGGCAAAAATTAGTACCAGCCAGGAAGCTCCAGAATACACTAGGATTTTATTCATAAAAGATGTTAATGTCTTAGCAAATACCCTAGCAGTATGTCCCAATATCTTCCATGCTTATTAAAAAACTAAAATTCCGTATCAGCTTTCCAAACAGATATGAAAGAAAGCAGTGAACTTCTATAAAGAAACATTTGAGAACAAAAATTTGAAAATCTGATGCTTAATGAATGGTAGATCGTGGTGTAGGGAGTCTGGGGTTTTATTTTGGTTAATTAGGAACTTGTTGAGCTAATATAATAGAGTCCAAGATATTTTTTTTTTTGTACATGCTTTAGATAGTCATTGTTCTTCTTTCATGGATTTTCACTCTTTCAGGAAAAGATATAAACTAATACATGATGATAAACTTTCACCTCTTTTGTACATTTAGACTTCGATTACTATGGCACATAGTTGTTTACACCCCCAAAAATCTTACTACAACTCTAAAGAACAGGTTTTACATGAAAATGAATATATGTGCTCAAGAGAACTATCTGAATAATGAAGACATACATTAGGGCATCATGATGAGAGAATCATGTATGTGTGAACATTTATGTTTCCACACAGATTTATAAAAATCACTTGCTAATGAGATCCAAACAGAGACTTTTGATCTTACTAATAAAATAAAGGTCACCTAATGACATGCAAAATGCTTTCTACTACTAGAAAAGCTTAATTAGAGAATGGTTTCTTATAGTCTTTAGAAGAATAAAGTCTTTTCTGGGAAATGTCTTTTCGCAGCTCTTTAAGAGGATAGATGATATAGTTAGAGAACTACTTGCATTGTATTCTGTTGGCATGTGTATCTCTGCTAAACAGTGAGATATTACAGCTAAATTTTTGTCCAGTGTTAGCAAATTTGTTATTCCTGCTGATGGTTCAACAGATTGGATCATCAGTGGAAATATAATAAAGTGAGATTTGGGATGGTTTCTTCAACTGTGATGCCAAAACATCTATTTATACTGCACATCATTCAAATATACTTCCAGAAATCCTGGAAACGCATCACTTCTAGCAAAAAGGACATTTCTGCTATCAACAACAGAAACTGCTTTTATACCATTTGGTTTTATTAACATTATAAATAAACTGTTATGGATGACTTCTGTTATGCAGCTTGTACTTATTACCACGCAGAGCTGAAGAACTCTCTTAAATCATACTCACACCATAGTGTACCTTGAAAGGTTCTGCAATGCCAGCAATAATAGCTTTTCAACTGAAAAACCACTAATATTCTTATTTGCTTTGTATATTTTATTCAAACATAGGAAGCCAGCCACTCTGTATAATGTCTATTTAATAGAACATTTTAAAAGGATTTGTGAACTTGTTAGCTGTTGCTACTAAATCTCTGGAAATATTTAAAAAAGGATTTTCTAAATCTACAGTCTTACTTTGAGAGGCATTAAAAGAGGGACTATGAAATAGGCTACCCTAGAAACTATCCAAACGTATTCTTAACCGAACTCACTTCAGCATTATTTGTGTCAATAATACAGAACAATTAATAATGAATCAATAGTATGAAACAATATATACAATATATACAATATATACAGCCAAAACTCCGCATCATTCACCAGACACTGGACTAGACCTTGGTTTGGTGACAAAAAGATACTCAAATGAAACAGCAGATACTGTTGCAGTCATTTTTACTGAACAAGTTCGAAGAAATGAATGAGTGGCTGTGCAATACTGTGTGCGACACTTCCAGTAGATTCCCAGCTGAAATCCCTGGTGGCCAACTGCTATCCAGACAGCAGAGCAAATGCTCAGCTGAGACATAGGGAATGCTATTCCCTCAGCAGGGATCCCATCAGCGCTAGACAGGATTTCTTACTGTGGGATGCCACCACATGCCGTGGAGGGCTTTGAGCAGAAGGACAAGTCATGCTGTGGGACTGCTTCCCATGGCAGCACTGCTCTGTCACTGTGGAAACACATTTCTTGTCTGAAGGTTTCAGACTGTTGAAGGCTGCACCTCTCAGGCACACTGGCAGAGCAAGCACGTTTTCTTGTCTGCTTCTAGAGTAAGACAAAACATCTTGTTCCCCCTTTCTTCCTCTTCCTTTCCAGTACAAACAGCAAAAGTAGGATATACACAATAATGGTGTGAACCCCTGTGAGAGACTGAAATGTTATGGTTAACAGCTTAAACATTGTTAAAATCACCAAAGGACTTCTGTCCACTGTAGCAAACTGTGCAAAGAAGGAACTGCTCATCTGTGACCACCGAAGCCAAATCCTTTCCATCTCCTGACTGGAAATGGACTGTGAGTTAAGCCACCTGACATGAACTTGAGATAAGATAAATCTGGTACTATTGTCCACTTATCTCAAGTCTAATGAGAAGCCTGGAGGGAGAAGAATGTACCCACAAGGGAAGCCTTTCTCAGCAGCTGTGTTGAAAACCAGCTCTGGCTGGGTTCAGCAGTGGGAGGCCAAAGCCCACAGACTCATTTGCTGAGGCCAGGTTTGCACCCCCGAGGGGGAGGCTCAAACCCTGCAGTCGAGGATGGTGCTCTTTATAATGGTCCCTGTCCTCTGCTCAGGGGTAAAACTGCCCCCACTCCCCCAGGCAGGTCTGATGGGGCATTACTGGCTTGACTGTACTGAGAGGCAGCTGTCGTGTCTTAGAAAGTGCCATAAGCCATCAAAGACCCCCAAAGTGTCCCCAGACCTATTCCTGAGGCATTCCACCAGATGACTGCATGGGATCTAAAAGTGCTTCAACAGATCCAGAGGCAAGAGACAGTGTAAAACTTCCCCTCCATACAGGAAGGTACCTGGGCATCCTCACCAGCCCTGAGCCCATTTTAACTCATGGGACTTTGTGTTTCAGGGGCTTCTTCCCCCACCTCCTACGGATCAAGACCATCACTTTGACCAATGGTGAACTATGTTGCAACAAAAAAGTCTCGTCGTGAGCTCTATGGATGGTTGTCTTTATCTTTCTTTCTTTTCCCTTACAGATTTTCTTAAGTGATATTTTTATGCTTTCTTATTGCTTAATTACTATAGACAATAATAGCCAAAATGGCTTCGTACCTGCTTTCCTTTGCAACCAAACACAATTGAATGGTTCTAAAATAAACCCTATATATATTTAAAAACATAGATCATTCTAATCCACCCCCAGGGATCTATTAAGAAGAACATGGGTTAGCCATGTGATCTGGGTAACAGCCACTTAAAAAACCACTTTTGTTTCTCTTTTTCTTCCACTGTTTCTCATAGAGAATAAAGTTTTCATTGAACTATGACCTTCTGCAGTAAATTCCAAGGAAACACAGTGTTTTATTTTTCTGTTCCACCAGTCTAAAATAGTAGAAGAGAAAATCTATTCTTTCAGCTCAATGAATGCATCATGGAGCACTTCTACCATGGTATTCAGAAAAGAAATCTATTCTTTTGAAACCATCTTAGTTTTTATATTAAATTATTCTCCATAAAAATATTACTTCCCATAAAAAACATGTATTTGAAACAGACTTTTTCCCATCTGTTTTTAGGAAAAAAATATTTTCAGTTTAACTCACATTAAAAAAAAAACAACAAAAAGAAATTCCTTGATAACAAGTTGAATAAATTATTTATACAGAAGTCATTATTTTACAGCATACTCACAAACTTAAAAGTGTATGATGCAAACTTAGATATTATGACTATCTTAATTTTTTTAAAAGAAATTTAAAAACCTTGTTCATTCTTCTTTTGAAGATAGACAAAAAAAGTAAGCTTAGATTTAACTTCAAAGGAGTCAAATACAGTGAAATTGAGGAAATAAATGTCACATAATTCTGAATGCAGGAAGCCCATTGCTATTCTTATCTCCAACAGGAATTATTTCTGAGGTGTAACTATAGCACTGGTGAAGGTTGTTTCACAAGGACCACATGATCCAACTAATGGACAAATTCCTTATCCCAGAAAAATATAAATGTTGTGTCTGAATAAAGAAGGGCTTGGAACAACCTGAAAGATTTCAGTCCCAGGTGTGACGTTGATGTTTTTCTTGTATTTGACAAAGCTGAAAGAAAAGTTGTTGGTCATTAGCAAGTGTTACTCTGGTTGGATAACAAAAATTGATGCTTTTCATAAACAGTGAGGCTTCCTTTTCTGATATGATGAGTTGTAATAATCAACCTTGCAACATTCAATTCAGTAGTCACTAGAGAGCAGTTATTTTAGCTCCAAACAGTTAGCGAGAACTAGCATCTGTTCCTACTGATGAAAACTGAGCAAATTAAAAGTACCTGTATCAAACTGAGGCAGAATTAATTATCCTCTTCTTATTTTTATATGCGCAATTAATAACTATTTAGGAATTTGTATTCTAATAATTAGTATTAGAAAACCAAATTCCCTGAAAAGAGTGGGTCAAGAATTCTAGCTCCCCAGCTATCAGAGAACATGAACATTCTGTATTTTTAGTAATACTCTTTCTTTCCTTTTAAGCATCTTAGGATTCCTGCTTTTTCAAAGTTCAGTTCAAGAGCTCTGTATACCTACCTCTGTAGAGTATCACTATTGCTTTTTCACATTAACTATCTCTCTGATCCAAATCCTGATGTGTTGTGGGTTGGTTTTTGAATGGGTTTTTTTTCTGGCACCACATGCCATTAATACAGTGGTCCCTTCATCCCAGTATGTAAAAATGCCCTTGCATTCAATAGCTGTAAAATATGAGATGAATCTATAACTTGTCAATTTACTTCAAGGGGTGCACATGGCATACATACAGCGCCTGCTACATAGCTCACTCCATGCTTGTCAAATGCACAAATATGTGCTTGTCATGAAGTATGGCTCAAGTTCAGACACTTCAGGTCTAGGAATCGTCACGCCAGCTGAGCTGCTCCTCATTTCAGCAGCGGTCGATCTCTCTAGCTAAACAGTTTTTTATCTCAAATAATGTGTGGGAGAGTTTTTTCCTTTGGGACACCTTTCAGCATTGTGATCCTTTCTAGGAAAAGGTGATGTCACCACACTTACACTGCAGGACTGCCTTGCTACTAAGGGTATTGTGGTGGAGAACATGAAAACAGGGGGTTTATTTTGGCTCAGGCTCCTTCCTTGCATTTTTGCAGCACAAGACATTTGTCACTAAGCTGTTCAAACATGAGTACTGCGGTGCTCAGTTGGTACTAGTCATGATATACTGCTGTATTAAGACTTGCCAAACCTCAGCTAATTCTGCTGCTACAATTATTTGTCCAGGAAAGAACAACAATGAGCTCTGGAAGGACAAGCCATTGCTGCAGTTTTTATGGGAACAACAACGCATAAACGCATCAACACTACCAACATCAACTCTTGTGCGACCAGGCTCAGCAGAAGGAAGGAGTCATTTACACCATGGGAAGTGACTTTTCTCCTCATTTACCAACAAGCCTCAGGTTTGCCACTCAGTGGGACTTCTTCCATACAGCTATGGAACCACCTCACAAGGAGTAACATTGAAATCACAAACTTTCTCTGATGGGTTGCCAGATTGAATTTAAACTTTAACTCCCACTTTGTAGGACTAGTTTACCACAAACAGGCATGGCACTCAAGATATTATGCAGACAAAACTATTAGCCCATAGGAAACACAGATGTACCACTGGCAGAGCATCTTTGTGAACTATTTGACAAAAAAAATGTATCTTCAGTGACTGAGTAAATACAGTTCATATAAAGCTGTGACTTTAATGTCTAACCCCACAGTTTAACACTAAGTTCATTGATTTATTAGCTGCTTTTCTTGCTTTCAAAGTGTTTACTTGGTTTTGGTTTTATTTTTGTTTTAAAAGAATGTGTTTCAAAGAATTTAATTTGAATTCCAGAATAAAAGCCTTCCTGAATTAAAAAATAATAAATCTAATAACACTTTTTTTAGGTTTTGAAAACCTAGTCAAGAACTAGTTGGCTACATCAGTTGACCTTGAGGAAGAAAAAGGCCTTTTTTCTTTTAGCTATAGTAAACAGCTTCCTGAAAGAACAATAAAACAATGGCAGAATTTTATGTTTGCTGAACTCCACAGGAAGAAAACTTAAGAGAGTTTTCAATACAGTGTTTGCTTAAGTCATGGAGCCGTCAAGGGCAGCAAGCATATTTTTACTAAAGTAGTAGATGCATGTGTGTATCTAAATTATATTAGTTGGCTAAACTACATCTTATAAAGATAATAATTATAAATGAAGTAATGCTATAATTACTGCATAAACCCACCCCTTGCATATCCACTGAATCTAATTTTTGCAATATGTATTGCTGGCACATCAATCTCTATATGGAACATTGAATTTTAATGATACTTTATGAAGATTTAAGATGTAAGAATTATGAGTGCAAATTGGTCTATTTATTATTTAAGTCATAGTTGTTCTTTATTTTTATCTGCACAGAGAAAATTAATTCACCACGGATATGTTCTGTGATTCAGAGAAGCTTCAAAAAAAATGGAACTAATGATGATGATATATGTCCAGAAATCTTGCTTTCAAGTACGTCTAATGAAATATTTCAACTCCTTGTTGAGATATTATTCAAAATATGTATGCAGTAAAGCATATTCATATTGTGTACCACCAGAACAGAAAAGATTGCTTACAAGTTTTACTAGTCAACAACATTTAGAATAAGTCGTCTTATAAACTTACGAAGATTTTGGAAATTATCTATTCATCACTAGAGGGAGTATGTTATTGTCCTATCTGAAATGACCTATTAGCTATCTACAGTCTGTATCAATTTCACAATTTTTTCCTGTAATGTAAAACAAGTTTTAAATAAATATACACCCATCTCTTGTCTTTTCAGAGCAGTCCCAAACTGCCACTAGATAAGAAGGTAAAGGCACAATGGAGGCTGTTGAATTTTTGATCACCTACGAATAAATAATGATCAAGTTCAGTGGGCTCAGCTGATGTAAATCTCCCATGAGAATCAATTCTACAGTTCCTGACATTCTGAAGTATGGTTATGGGGTTTTTCTTCTGAAATACCTGAAGGAAAGAATAGAGTTATGAAGAAACTAACAATATATAATCACACCTACAACTAGCATAAATAACAGCAATTTAATTGATTTATACCAGCCAAGAAGTTGATCTTTGGCTTTAAAAAATTTCATGTAATTGAAATCAAGCTTATAAATCACACAATACAATTTCCTCATACTTTGATATTAATTTAAATCTAAAATTTTGCAATAAATAACAATCTCTCTCTTACTGTTGCTTTTTCTATCCTAGAATCCAATAAAGTCAAGGAATTTACTGCAGGTGAATTAGTTCTCTAATATCAAAAAGCATCACTGTATCACCTGTTAAATCTTCATGGATTCTTGTGTAGAGTTTTTTTGTGGGTTGTTGTTATTTAAAAAAGGTTAGGTAAAGTCTATGAGATCCATAAATGTGCCCTCTAACTAAAATGCAGACAAGGCAAAGTGTTTGGCAGAAGCAGCAGACTTCACAGAGAAAATGGTAGGAAGAAAAAGCAATTAGTACTGCAGAAGAAATTGGTTTTGTATGGTGGCCATCCCAATAAGAAATGCATTTTACGGAATGCGATGACACTCATTTCTCCCAATGAAGAAAAAGCTAAAAGAAAATCTCCTAAGGTGAAATGTAATGTATCCTAAGCTCCTTCAAAAGTATCCTCAGTAGGAAGACACAAGAATGGAGAGCAAATGTACAGCACCAAGTTCTCTGCTATCACCCCGTGCTGCACTATCCCAGAAAACCTTGTTTTATAGCAATGTGGATATATCTTCATTCTTTGGTTCTCTAACCTTGGATGTTGCTATGTAGATGTGTTGGTTTTGATGACAGTCTTGAGTTCATACTGTTGGACATTTTAATAGTAATTACGACTGTCCTTTTTACGAAGTAAAACTGAGTGACATAAACGTTCTCTCATTGTTTTTCTTTCTTGAAAAAGTTGAGAGTCACAATGTTACAAAAGCTGAAACATATGTCAGTCATACTTAAATTCACTAACTGCATTTTGGTAATAACAACACAGGTACAGGAAAACCCGATGCATAGTTATATACTAGACATAAATGTACTAGCCATTAGAGAACAGAAAGAAAACCACAAGATTTACATACATATTCTTTATCCAAATGATCCCAGAGTCCCGGAAGATTTTGTGCTATTATAGGAACATATTTAAACACACATAAAGCAAATGAACTCATAATATGTTGACTCTGTTACAGCAACTAGGGTATAAATAGGTAACAGGAATATGAGTGAAATCAGATGCAGGTCCAAGGCATGTATGTTCTAGGATCTCACAGGGGAAGGACTTAATTAATATTACAAATTTTACATTATGGAAGAGTGATTGATACCTCCAATTATACAATATTTTTAAAGCAGGAATTCAGTTTAATGAATAATTATGTGCTTCATAAAATGTTTAGTACCATGATCTATCTAGTAGCTAGAAGATGAGCATTCAAGCACTGAGACTAGACAAAGGTGTATGTTTTTAAAATTGAGGCTAATTAACAATTTGAATTATTATCATGTTGTAGATTCTGTGTATCTTTAAGGTTATTTTCATAGGAATTGTCTTAATTGTTAAAAATGGTTGAAGAACTCTATCCTTTATGTAACACAAGAGGTCAGACAAGGTGAATGTAATGATCTCCTCTGGCTATAGAACTTATGACTCTATGAATTCAGCATGACGTTAGTGATGATTTTAGCTACAGAAGTATTAGCACATTCATTTTTGGGTAGTGTACTCCTCAAACTGCCTCTCATCACAGGCAGGTAACTGGATGAGACAGACACAGAAAGAGCAGCTTCCAATAATACAGATAGCATACCTCCATCCATCCAGGGATAAATGATAGTCTCTGGAAGATGTATGGCACTTACCTTGCATACTTACATCTCAGGGATTTCCAGTCCCAGAGTTTAAAACCTTCTGAGTGCTGATCAAGAATTGGTGACCAACCTCAAATATTTTACAGAAGCAGACTTCTAACTGTCACTCTGTGGTCACTCTTCCTTCATTTAAAAAAATATCCAACACCAACTGAAACTCAATCTACTAATACGGTGTTTTTATTAAGAAACATCCAAGAATGAGTGGGGAATTAAGTTTCTCAGCCTAAACTCCCCCCTAATTATGCCAAATATACAGAAAGAAAAAGTAGCAAACACTATCAATTATAATATTAAGAGGGGAAAAAAATTACATCAGAAGTAATCAAGTGCTGGAAGAGGTATCCCAGAAAGACTGCATACCATTGTAGATTCTCAAAGTTAGCTTAAGAAAGTGTTGAGCAACATGATCTACCCTCCAATATTGTTATAAGTTTGCAGTTGTTCCAGCTGTGAGTGGAATGTTGGACCAAATGATCTCCAGAGAGCCTTTCCAGGCTAATTATTAGATGATCCTGTGATAATGGAGTTTATCAATAAAAGAAGCGGCCACTGCTACTCAACTAGAAATGCTTAAGAGAGTGCTGCCTTTCTGAGTGAAGTTTAAATGCACCAGCAGCACCAGGCTTTGCCTGAGATTTGTTTTGTGCTTTTGAATCTAGAATAAAACTCGTGTTTATGAGGGAACACTCCTATTCCCTTCAGTTGGAAACTTGAGAGTGTCTAACACAACTCCCAAAACATGTAGCAGTTGTCACTACTAACTATGCCATGTGCCCTGAAGTCCATCCTGAATGTTCAATTACATCTCTGCTTTCTTGTCCTCAGCTGGCATGGAAACAGGAGTATTTAAGAAAATGTTACCTGATGTAAAAATGGAGCCAAGAAATATATTATATTTTGGTTACAGTAAGCCAGTCACTTGAAATCAAAAATGGGAAATTAAGTTTTTTATATTTTAAAGAATGATCTGATTCTTTATGAAAAACAATGTCTATTTGCCTTCTGCTAACAGATGTAGTGCTGTAATAAAATGTGAAATGCTACATAAAAGTAACGGTAGTAATGTTTGTTGAACAAAAAAACGTAAGCTATTCAGCAGTCTACTTTTCTAAAGCCCCACAGGAGCCCTGAAGGAACTCATCCTTGTTAATTGGTACTAACAGAAGGGATGTTACCAACACAACAGGCTGTGCACAATTGTATAGCTATATGTTTTCCGAGGCACGGTGATGCCACATGATACTCAAAACAAGGAACAGGACACAGATGAACCTGAAATCTCACCCTGTGAAGCCATCTCCCTTGTGCTGTGTCGTAATGATTCAGTTTTGTTGATCAGGGAATACAGAACTAACATAAGCAGCTTTATTGGAATACTGTGATTTTTTTTTTCTTTTTAGTAAAATTATTTTATGCTGTCAAAGAAAACTAATGACTGGATTCATGTTTACCTCATATGGCACTACAGCACACTGGCATGAAAAGACCTTAGAGGGAATACGTAATTTCTCCATTTTCCTTAACCTGCATGATGGTACAGATGTGAAGGAGACATAGATTTTCCCAACGGCAACGTACTTTTTTACTTTGCCTTAATTAACAGATTTGAAATTAACTTTTCATTCTCTACGGACTTTTTGATTCTGCAGCTTATTTAACAAGATACTTTGATGAAGAACTTAAGAAGGTTTGTAAAAGATCATTATTGAGAATTCTACATTTCTGTTAAAAGGTTTTGAATGAGCTACCCACTACTATGTTAGTTGTAAAAAACTTCTAAAAAGCTGCTTTGGCATAAAAACATAGCCGCTACATGAAGAGGTACTTTTCAAGTGCACAACTTTGCTTTTTTTTGAACTGCTTATACATGGCTATTTTATCTTTGGAAATGATAATATTTATGCTGACATTTTGTACTGAAGTAAAATAAATATAGTATGGCTAATCCTATAAAAATCAACATCATATTATATTAATTAATTAATTATATAAATAAATAATTTCTACAGATTGGCTACTAGCAAATGTACTATGTCTTTTCTGATTGGGTACTACATTCTACTTAGACGAAAGGAGAATCTTAATTTCATCCTTCTTTCCATTTCAAGTTCTAGAGTTTTTAGCTGCATTCCACAAAGTGCTATAGAATGATTATACTTCACATTGTGTTGTCACACAAACATGAACAGCAGGCAAAAATGCAATTAATCATAAGTTTTATCAAACCTGAGACTAAGATTCTTAATTATTTTATACAGGCCCTGTTTATAACTTTTAAAGTTAAATAAAAGTAATAATGAGACAATAGAAACCATGCAAAGTACACAGCATAAGACTACCAGCAAAACATACTATAAAAATACCACGAAGCAGAAAATGGCACGAAGTTGACAACAGAAGTCCCAGTGCAGATGGAAGTTCATATAAAATACAGACAATACAACTAATGTAACTGTGCTCTTAGCAATGCAATATCGAATGCAAGAAGTTATTTTTAAATGTGATACCTAAAGCATTTAAACTCCAGAGTCTAGAGGGGTGAAGTTAAAGTATTACAAGTTTTTTAGGCTTGAAAGGTGAACAATAAAATACCACCTTATGCCTGAAGCACAAACTTTTTCCTCTACTGTGATTAGAGGTACCCAGTGTCCTTCCTTGATATACTGGGTTTTTTCATATCATGAATGCTTTTTTCCCTTAACATCCATTTCTTCAGAAACAGAATGACTATTCATTGCATAGATTTCCTACATCAGTTGCAATATGATCTTCTGTATTTGGTTCACAGCATGAAGAGAAATCATTGCACCTTCATGCAATAAAATGTACTATCACACCAATTTATGTCATGTAATCAAGAATATTATAGACTTCAGATTGCTTAGCAATATACAAAAAGAAGTAAAATTAAACCTGGCTTTTAACCTAGTTTATTTTAAGATAATTAATGGTAAAATGAAAAATGAAATTTCACTTCTGAAACTTCATTTCTTTTTATTATTGTTTTTACAATACTTTGCTATAATATAAAAATACTGGGTACAAATGCCTTCAATTAAGAGTTCAAAAAGTGTTCATATGAAGTCATCCTACAGTGCAGTTTGACATACAAACCTCGGTCTCAAATAAATGCAAGGTATGAAAAAATGCACATACTGCAACTGTTACAAAATTACTGCCTATTTTCACACTGTTTTCTCATAAAAATCTTGTCTTATTTAATACCTGTTCTGAAAACTACAAATGCTCTTCTACACATAAGAAAACATGAAAACTAAAGTTGCAGAGGAAAAAAATGCCTTGTGGCTTTCTGCTCACATGTCCTTGAAAGGACCAACTCTTCACATAGGAAGAAAAATCAGTCTCTTCTCAATAACTTCTTGATTTGTTGCTCCAAATATGATTCTCTGTGTCCATCCAACAGGCACTGGAATGAGCTCACCCATGTATATCCAATGTACATTCACTGTGTCTCTCTCTCATTAGTGCTGACCCAGAAGTGGCATCCTCATTTTGGATTAGTGAAACAGTTAGAATGTGCCACCTAGAGCCACCACTGCAGATTTCAGCTGAGTCTGAGAAACAGGATAAAGTCTGAAACAAAGTACTCAGAAATCCCGTTTTCTGTATTTTAAAATTTTATTTTGAAAATACAGTCCATAACAGTTTAATATTCAGGGAACTAATATATAAACATAGGACAAATACAGCAAAACTTCAAACTTTGCTGGGATATTGCCCCACACTTTGAGCGCACAAACTTGAGTTATACTTTCAGTTAATCTTTAGGATATAATCACCCTCACATCTGAAAAATCCTCTGAAACTCTGCTCTATTCTGTTTTCTTCTGTTCCATTCTATTCTATTCTAGTTTTGTTCATCATTACACTATGTCAGTAACAGTGGCGAAATTAATAACTCAGTACTTATTTCCACAGCATGAAAGTGATAGGATAGATGGAAAAATTATTCAAGCTAAAAATTAACAATAATGCATTCTTGATATCTTCAAGCTATCATGCAGTGTTAGAGAAATAATGGGTGAGAGGTAGCAAATACAGGAGCTGGAGTTTCATCACGAGTAAGATCACAAAACCCACTCTTTCAGCTCCAGAAGCATTCTCATATGATTATATGCATTGTGGTGTCCAACCTGCACCCAACATTCAAGAAATGCAACTTTTTAATTGTCTAAAGTGACTCTGCTCATGTTAATGTGACAGATCAAGTACCACCTACTGCCTAAATAATTTGGGGCTGGCTAACTTTTGTTTACATTACTTTCCCTAAGAATATGGGAGAAAAAAAGGAGCTCAGGAGGTCTGACAGCAGAGTAAAAGACTTATATTGAGGATAAATGCAATGTCCATAAGACAGGCTAACAATTTTCTAAATAAAGTGCCAAGAGGTAGAAAGAGTGCAACAATTCTTTTTGGGCAGACTTTTGCAGAACAACCAGAAGAGAGCTTTAAGTCATTTTTAGTAAACCTCAACAGCTGGACTAAACATCTCATCCCCAAGATACCTCAGCATTGTCTGCTCACTCCATAGTAGTATATTAATTAATTAAGGATAATTTAAAGAGACAGTCTGGACAAACATTTGCTACTTCTATAACGTATGCAAAGATGTATACAGATTTTTTTCATTCCTTATCATCAAGCTGAACATTACAGGGTCTGGTGAAATAGCTATGTTTACATACTGCATATTATTGCTGATTTTACATGACATTTTTCTGTGATATATATATGCACATGTGCACACACATACACTATGAGTATATACTATGTATGTATGTTATAAAAATATGCCTGTAACATATAACAACCTTTCCTTATTCTTCATTTGGTTTAAAACATCAATTCTGCTGATCTTTCCTGAACTTTTTCCACTGTGTACATGATTGTCTGCTTTCATCAGGTTGGATTTTAAATATTTAATCAATTGAAACATACATGAATCCCCCTGAAGGCAAGTCCACTTAGGGACTCTGCACTGGCCATGTAAAAATATTTCTCCTGAGACTTTAAAAGACTTTGACTGCTCTGAAAATAATTCCACCAACTCAGGAAGAGAAGGAGGACTAATTTCAGATTCTCTGTCTGTGGCCAGTTAGAGCAGCAATAAATACACGAATTTATAGGCACAAATAGCTCACACTCCTGAGGATGGGGTCTTGAGCTTGCTATAAGGAGAGAAGAGTTCTCTCCCCCGTAGAGCAGTTCTGCACACATTTACTGTCATTGCTGTAATTTTTAAGGCAGCGCTGCTTCATCTCCTGTCTGTGACCTCTTTCTTCTGAAGGAATTAAGTATCTACGTGCTTGTACGTTCTCCAGCTCATAGAAATGAGAAATTTAAAACAGTGATGTTATCCTCTTCTGCAGAAAATGTGCTGAGTCCAAAATCAGAAACATTTCAAGCTAGAGATAGCAGACAAGCATGGGACAATAAAAATAACAATAACAAGACAGATTGTGTGCATTTACAGGGTTCACATCCTCTATTATCACTCAGTTCATTGACAGACTAGCCAAGAAACTGCTCCAAAGGTGCAGCTTGGGCAGAACCCTGACTAATACTAATTTCATCCTGCTTGTTTGCATAAAGTAACATTTTAGAGTTTGAGATGTCTACAGGTGTCCACAGGCTATTACAATTGCCTTGGTTCTAAATATTTATGCTACCTGTTCTAATAGACTCGGGCAAACACCACAAAAGAAATGGCAATACACAAAATTCCTCTCTAAATAGTGATGGATAATTAAGTTCCTGCGGGTCATATTGTCTGGATTAGATTCCTGTTATGTCTCTGTTTCTGCAACTTTCTTTTACATACCACAATCCCAACTGAAAATACCCTTCACCACTTATCCCATTTCTTCAAAATCCCCCCTCCTCCCTCTTCTTTCTCACTTAATTCTACAGCCTTGTTATTTTAATTTGTAAAGCATCTGAGGAAATAGTGTGCAATAAAGACCATCAACAACTTTGTTTTATTTTACACCTACATGAGCACAGTTCTTAAAAAATTTGCACACTCATTTTGAAACACCCATTCTGTAATTCTAAAAGCACACAAACATTTCACAAACAGTCTTCATGAGATGAATAATTGCAAAACATTGATGGATTACTGTAGAATAACAACTCAGTAAAGGCTAATATGATACCGCTAAGAAGAGTACCTAGAACATTTACACCAAAATTAATTGAGCAGGCACATACTCAGCTGCATCATTTCTATCATTGTCTCTTATCCCTTAATAGAGTCTCTGAGACATACAAGTATCACTCACAGTGGCTCAGATTTCTTGGTAAGCATCCTTTACATTGGCAGTCTCAGAGCCATTTTAGAGACTTGCAGAAGCTCAGCTCTTTAGCTGGTTTCCTATCTTGTGATGCTATTTCCATTTATTTACTACTGAGTGAGGAATTTACAAATCTATTCAATCTACTTGCTAAAATGAAGAAAGTAACAATAATGCCATTCCCCTCCCCAGAACCAAAGACATTTTCCTAGATGTACTGTAGTGCTGATTCATGCCTTCATATGTTGGCCTTATCCTACATAGCAGACATCAGTTCTTTATTTCCTGGAGAGGCAGGAAATCAAACTCCCAGTCTCATATGGAAGAGATTACATGGTTTGTGGGAACCTATTGCTCTGTAAGAAGAATCTGAGAGCTGTGACAGCTTCTAAATGATAATGTGTAAAGGCCAAATCCACTCCTAATGTAAATCCACTAGGTTCAAAACAACAAAAACTATTTAGTCCATGAATCCTGCTTTCCTTAAATATAAATTGCATTTCACATTTCAAACAACTGTAGCAAGTCCTCCTGTGGGTTCAGCGCAGTGCTTTCAAAAACACGTGCCTTTCAGTGAGATTCAGGGCAGGCCAGATTTTCACAGATGGAAATATATGTTTGCAAACACCTGACAATATTTTACATTAATTACAGACTGCATCTGCAGACCTCACCAGGAGACAAGAGAACAAAAACCTTCAAATCCATTTTTTCCCAAACAGGTGCATGGACATCTTTAGGTTTTATTCTCAAGGAAGCCCAGTGTTCTTTTGCTCAGAAAACATTGTGTATAAACCAGTGCAGAAGAGGATGAGACCAGTACCACAGATCCAGGTGCAGGGTGCAAGATGAGTGTTAAAGAAAGGCAGAAATCCTTTGGGGCAGGCCTGACTTCTCCTCTGTCTCCCATACACAGTCCCATGTCTGGGCTCTGTGATTATATGGTCTGAAAAGGTTTGGGGCACTTATGTCCACTAGCACTTGTCTGTGCAACTTGTGGCTGTGTAGGGAAAGTATCTCTGAAAAGGTTTCTGAAGGCGTAAGCGCTTCAGTTTGAGCTGTGGGGTGACAGCCAAGGTTGGCAGCACTGTGAATTTCTTAACTGGATACTTTCACCTTCTCCACTTTCTTCATGACAAATGTATGGTGATACTGGTCACTGTGGGTCAGATCCCTGAAGTGCAGAGCAGAAAGAACAGGAAACAGAAAGCAGGAAGGATGACTCCCTTCCAGCATTGAACCCTCTGGGATCTCACTGTCCCCTCTCGGACCTCAGCACATGTAGTTATGCCCCAAATGATGGGACTGGCTTACATTTGCTTCCATGAAGGAAAAGTTCAGCAAACTACAGCAATTCAGGAAATGAATGCAGGTGCAAACACACACCCTGCACATAGACACGTCTTTCTTCTCTGTCATTCTATTTTTTTTTTTTTTTCTTTTTATCCTAAACACTTAAGACACCTCACAATGTCTAGGTCTAACAGCTGGAATGTATGCAGGAAGAAAATACCATCATCCCTCCTGTTCAAAAGGCGATCACCCTGCAGCTCAGTGAGACTGCATGGTGAATGAGGACTCTGGGCTCTGGAACTGTTGGCTGAGCCAGTGCTAGAGGTTATGGGACTCTTACAGCTGTTACCTATGGCTAGATTTGTGTTCCTATACTTGGAATTTTCAAAGCTGGATATGTCTTGTCATGATGAAGCTTCTTCTACATATGTATTACAAGGCTCAGCTCTAAATACCTTCTGTACTAAAATTACACAATTTCCATTGGCAGAATATTTCATTGTATAATTGCATTCTATAAAGTTTATTTCTACCATTTAAGCTTAAGTTTGTATAAAGACTTAGACCATTACTCCTAGTTGTGTTCATTAATTAAGCAAAATAATCGGTCACTCTTCTCTTTATGGTATTTTTATATGTTGGTAGATAATTTTTGTGTTTGTCCTCTGCATTTTCCTCCAGTAAACATGGCCAGATCTATAACCACCCTTGTTAGTTCCTACTTTTCAAATCCATTCTTTTATGTAATGCTTTTCTAATTTATATTTCTTCATCTTCTTCTTTTTCCTTTATCCCATAATGGCTGAAGACAATGATAAAGTTCCCATGATTTCAGCAGTTCAGGATCAAGACATGGTTTGCAGTACTTAGCAGAGTAATTTAAAACAAAATTTGCCATTGCTGATTACACCATAGATATCTTGTTTTTAATACCCAATTTCTAATATGTGCTGAAAATCACAGAGCTCAGCAAAACAAATGTGCACAATTTGTGCACACATTTCTCTTTAATTTAAAGCATAATTCACCTTTTGCCCAAAACCATATAACAGCAATTCAAGTTTTGTACATAAGTGACTCTCTTTCTAAAGCAAAGAGTAGGGCATTTCTATTACTAAATTTTGTATTTTTGCAAGTAAACAATATCATACCATACCACCTGCAAAGCAGACAAGGGAAAACTACAAACCATGCACCAAAGACTTTGATTTGAACTACATTTTTGAAGTATATTTAAAGTATATTCAAAATCATGTGAAGTATATTTCTAAAAAATCCAACAAATACTTTTGGTCAAAATAGTAATAAAAAGAGTTGTATGCAAAGGATATTCTTTTAAATAGGTTATACTCATTACTGCATTTTATTTCAGGGCTTGATTTATGTGCATTTTATAGAGTCTAATAAATAAAGACCTCTGCATGTTATTTTGTGGGCTTATTTAAATAATTGATTAGGATGGAATTTTCAAAATTATCTGCTCCACACACATGTATATATTTTTATAAATCCTGCAACAAAAAGCCCAGCTAAAACTATGTCTAGAGCTCATCAACACCACAACTGAATTCTCTTCCTAAAAAAATGAAGAAACAAAGAGAACTGTTGCACAATCATAAAGTAACCTGGCAAAACCAAAGACTTAACTTTTGTTTGTTTTTAAAGTCCTCAATATAATGGATGTCCTAAGGGAGCAGACAGGACTTTACTATCTATGCAAGCCTACTGACCCCAAACAAAAGGGAAATTTGAACTCAGGATGCACAAAGAAAACTCCAATGATCTCATCTGACCAGACAGGATGTCAGACCATGGCTCAGTCTAGATTACTCACAGATTCTGACAAATATTCGAATGTAATTTATTTATTTATTTGTTATTTATTGTTGGGTGATTGAAATGCAGGGTCACCCTCTACTCCTAAGATAAGACAGTAAAATCCATATACTGTACCAATTGAGGCTGCAACTAGAAAATTGCCATCAATTCTCTCTCTAAAGAGCAAGGCTGTGTTTACCAAACACTTGTTTTTCACTACTAATTTAGAGATTAAATTTATGAATGTAAACTTTTGCTTTGATGGTTTACTCTTCCCTATCTGTGGAAAAAAATTGCACAGATGATGTAATATAAATAAGAGAAGTTTGTAAAAAGTCTGCAAAGGAATGCAGTGAACACCTGGTATTAATAGTAACAGATCCCTCAAAGAAAATCATACAATTTATGAGCTGGTTTCAGTCTCCATAAGATCTTGCACTGGATATGAACATTTTCTTTGGATGGGGTTTATATTAATTTCCCCCTATTTTTACCTGTTTTCATCTAAATCCCATTTAGGTTTGATCCATATTGTTAGTGACACTAAAATAGACCTCACAATTGCTTTTTATAACTAAATGGAAAGAGAAACAAATTCAGTCCATTCAATTGTAGATTCTAATTCTCTAGACATCATTCACCTTGCTATGGTTGGAATAATATCCAGGCCAGAAGACGTAAAATATGGGCAATTATGTTATTCCATTACTCCATATGATTATTTCTGAGTATTCATAACATCCATAACATCCATACAAATTATGCTCTTACTCTATACCTCATTCAGCAGCCTCCAAGATGGGTAAAGATCTATTCCTTCTATTCACAGAACTGCTATATAAAGACACAGACAGATGAAACGAGCTGCCCAGTGTTATTCATTCTCTGAGCAGCTAGAAATAGTCTGAAGCCTGTGGCAGAAATAAAGAGAGAATTTGTGCTTTTGATGAGCAGGTTTTGCACCGGAACTGGAAGGACAGAGATTTCTCAAATACGATGAGAAGGAGGGCAAAAGCAGGAGGCAACAGCTACTTTGTTGATGGGTTAAGTCTAATTTAAAAAATGTTGGCATTTGTTGCAGTGGAATATTTCTGAAAGATTGTGGTGGAATGGCTGATTTTTTTACAAGAGATGTTTCTAATAGCAGCAGGACAAGGCAGGCTCTAATGCACTAGTGAACTCTGCACAACAAATAAGCCAATTAAACTCACATCACATATTCCACTTACTCAAACCATGAGCATACAGCTGTAATAAATCTAATTACAACGTGATGATGTAACAGACAAAGGCTATTGTTTATACAGCAGGCCAGAGTCTCTCTCTTTCTTATTTTTTTCTTTATTTTTTTTTAGATTTCCTCAATTTCATTTAGGCAACTGTAATTTTACAGTTTTGTTAATAAAACAGAATCTGAGAACTGCCATATCTTCTCACACCCTATATTTCCTTTTGTGGAAGCAAAAAACATAACTGGGAAAAAAGAATCTTTTAATCTGTAAACTATCTCATACATCTTTCTAGTATAATCTCCTAAAAACAGGTTAGTTCTTTTAAAGCCAAATGATGGTCCTTCAAATTAAACTTTCAATAATCAAATAAAACTTTCCCACAAAGGACAAAACTAGCACTGGGACACAGCACTGCCTGTTAATATTGCAGAAATTATATTTTAATCTCCTTTGTGAGATTTTCCCAGGAATACAAATAAGGGAAAAGAAAATGTTAGTATTGTCTCTTGAAGTTCCGTTCAGGTAACAGAGTGAAAAATGAGTTAAACCAGTGGAGAAATAAGATTCGGTTGCTTCAGTTCAAATGGTGGTACTGAGGTTCATCTATTTTCAATATTTCTATTTCTCTGTTATGAAAAAAAATCTTATTAAAAAAGAAATGTGGATAAGTTTAAGTCAGGATAGCATAGTTTGCAAATTTTCACAACTACAGCAACTAGCATGTGAATGGCAAAGTGTTTTATAGCCAGATGACTAAATAAAGTATATAATGGTTTTAAGATTATGTTTAAAGTTTTCTTTAAAAAATCTCAACCACGAATCTCTCCAGTCTCAACTTTCTAACATGCTTCCATAATATTTATGGAAGGATGTTGATAAGGTAAGACTAGTTTGTTATGTTGTGGTTTTGTTTGTTTGGGTTTTTGGTGATTTGTTTGGGGTTTCCTTTGCTTTGTTTTGTTTTGTTTTTTACTAAGAGACATTAGGAAGTCATCCTGAATTCATGAAAGAATTACTTATCCCAAGTTAGATTTAATAGCGACAAACCTTTTTTTAAAAGAACTGTTAGTTAACAGTTCTGTTAGTTAACAGTAAACTGCTAGTTTAAAAAACTGTTAGGTTTTTTTTGGTTTTGGTTTTGTTTGTTGTTTTTTGCTGTGAGAAGAAATACTTTGAAAGAATAAACAATTCTCTAGAGTACTTTAACTGGAAAACTAAGAGTATCTTATTTACTACAGTGGAAGATTCTTCAACTGCAAAGACAGCTTCATTATAATCGAAGTGCATTGTCAGAAAATGTAAGTTTAAGAAGTTGTAACAAATGTGAGGAAATGAGGCACTAGGATTTTACTACTTCATCCTTATTCATTTTGGCTTGTGCATTAAACTATTATTTTATGTACTTAATATTGTATATTTGCTACTGAGACATTCCCAAATACAACCCACAAACCCATCAACTTTAACTTTGCTGTCCAACTGGAATGAATGAAAATATCAATGTCTTCAGTTTTACACACGAAAACTTCTGTGACTTGTTGTGTACTAGCACTAACAAATAATTAGCTCTCAGTTTTAATGAATATGTTTTCACCTCCAACTTATACATGATTATATAAAATCCAAATGATCCATTGATTAGTTTAATTAATTTAAATGAACACTGCACCACCTGCAGATTGCTCCCACCAGATGGGGGGCGGCTTTGTGCTTGCAGGAATTCTGATTCAGGGCCCCACTTCGAGTCCAGCAGGACTTTGAGCAGGCTTCCTAATGCATTCCCAAGGAGCCTGTGACAACAGAGAAATAAAATAAATGGCAACAGAGTGGAAGCGCCCTGTCCCAGACAGAAGCTTTCTGTTGACTGAAGATAATAAGTGCCACAACTTTCTTTAAAAATTAATAAGGTGCTGAGTATTGCTCTGGGAATGCTTCTGGCATGGCTTAGGCAGGGATTCTGAAATCAACTTCGCTATTTACAAACAACGCTTTGCTCAACAGAACATCTTTATCTCTTCAGAAGCTTGCACTGTGCCCTGATATCACTTAGCCTATGGAGCACATTAGAATGTCTTTATGGTGATAAACACTGTCTGATCGTTCTGTGTCTTCCTCTCTGGGGCAATTTTTCTACATTGTCATCTGTCCTCGGATACTTGCTTTCATATGTCTAAGATTAATGGAGGCATTTATATTCAGCTTAGATGCTACGGAAGTTAACATTGTTTCTTCTGTTATGGAAAAGAAATGAGCTAATTAGTGACCTTCAGATTTTGGATTAAAAATTGTATTTTTTTGGTGATTGGAAACATAACAGAGCATACAAAGCCAGCAACAAAAAAATGTTTAAAGATTAATTGATGTCTAAAAAAACTGTAGCACAGTTCTCTAAGCAGGAAGGAAAGGAAGGATGCGAAGTTGAGAAAGAAAGCATAGATAGTTAGAATATTGATTAGAGCTATGAAAATAAATTGACTTTTCATGGGTGAATTTGAAAAATAAATGTAAAGTAATCAATTTTTACATTGTAAAATACTTACTGTTCATCAAAATGAAATAAGTATTTTTGTTTTCTAGGCTTACAATAGATTTAAAAAATATCACCGTGATTAACTTCTGTTTTCCTTTTAGTATAAGCATAATTTTGAAATAGAATCCTTCAAATATTTCAGTTAAAATTGTTGATTTTTTTCCCTTTTAGGCTAAAAGTTTTCCATGTCATTTCATTAATGGCTAAGTTCAAAGTAAAATGCATCTGTCTAGAACTAAGCAATAGGACAGCTAAAACCAACCAATGAACCAACGAACCAACGCACACAGAGAAAGAGAAAGCAAAAGAGATAATGAAAGTAAGAGATATGGAAAGAAAAAGAAGAGATGAAAGAAAAAGACGAAAAAGGGGAAAGGAGAGGAAAGAAAGGAAGCCAGGAAGGAGCAAGATAAGAAGAAAGGAGAAAAAAGAAAAATCCATTCCAACCTCTTTTTCAGAGTTTGCTGTGCCTTTATTCTCTGTGCTTGTTAGCATGTGTGAGAACTGCCAAAGCGAGACCTGCAACGTCCAAGGCAGCTTCAGAAGCACTGCTAAAGAATGCGTTTTGTTTTCCTTTCTATGGAGAATTGTCTGAGCAAATTTGATTAAGAGTTACAGATTTTAAATATAATTATTGTTTGGCTTTCTAAATTTCTCTGAATGTGTTAACAGCATTTCCAAGGACAGCATTCTCTTTTTTTTTAAAGTTACATAATTTTCTTAGCACATTTAAATTTTTTTTTCCTTTTTTTGCAATATTTTTTCAAAGCACTAAAGTGAAAACCAATTTTATGGTTTATAAAGTCCCATGTGAAGGAAGTTTTGAATACAAGTTGATCAAAAGTTATATACCTCCTATGTTCACTGCAGGGATGAATAATTTTAGAACCAACAAACCAATGCATAAATCATCTAATATTACTGAGACTAACTGGGTTAGCTGAGATGTCTATCTTAGCTGTAGCACTATCTCAGCCTGACTCAGTCAGGCTGAAAACCACAAGGATCATCGACTAAAATCTTCACACCACAAGAATCATAGACTGAAAACAGCAAAACTGTTTGCAAAAGGAAAATTACAGAAGTCTTGGAGAACCTCTGCTGGACCTGTTCCCTTCTTACAGTCTCTGGTTTTGCTTTATTTTGTGGGTTGTTGGTTCTTTCATTAGTTTGCTCTGGGTGAGATTGGAGGAGAGAAGGA
This sequence comes from Eulacestoma nigropectus, assembly GCA_013397775.1. Classification (NCBI taxonomy): domain Eukaryota; kingdom Metazoa; phylum Chordata; class Aves; order Passeriformes; genus Eulacestoma; species Eulacestoma nigropectus. Next base: position 743,252 of record VZTE01003245.1, on the reverse strand, counting down.
CTGAAGGTGGGAAGTAGCTAAATTTGAGGGGGAAATCTTTTGCAGAACCCTGCAGATCTGAGCACATATGTGGTTGGGTGCCCCTGCCATCCTAAGCAGTGTGACTCCAGCAATCTCTTCTGTGGTCATTGAGCAACTTAGGGGACAGTCAACCAGGTGAGGATGCAGTTATTCCAGAGGAAAAAAAGCCCAAAAGCAAAGCTTGAAAGCTTAGCCAGGTGCTAACAGAATATAACTGCATAGGCAGGATCAGTTCAGCCTGCATGTACCTCACAATCTGCAGGCTTATGAGGTCTTGCTTTAGGGCTTCAACTAATAACTGAGAGATTCATTCAATGATTTATCACCTTTACATCAATTTCAGTAGACTTGAATGAAAATTTAAATAGCCTGGTTTTACAGGAAAAGAGTCAGATGGCATCACATAACTAATTTCTGTCTTCAATAGGCTCTAACAGACTTTTTCTTCAAGAAACAACTCATTCAATATTGCTCCACTAATGGCATTTTTGTGACAAATTTTCTTAGTATATTTGTTATAACTGAAATGGGAAAAAAACAGTAAATGTGCAGAATTCGTTTAAATGTACTTCAAGGGTGAAAAATCAAAAATCCAGCACAAAGAGACCAAATTTCATGTTGGAGGCTTTGCCTGATATGAAGCCTTTAAAATGAAAGTGGAGTGTAATACCTAGGAGAAGATGAGAGGTTCAGGAAAGAAACATTTGTAGTAGTCTGGGTTTTGTTTTATGTGGTCAGACATGACAGATGATTAAAATGACCACTTCTAGTTTGCAGATCAGTGAAGAGTGGGTCTGTGAACATTTGTAGCAAATGGACTTAATCACAGAAAAAGATCCAACAAGCCTGCATGACAAAGACTGCCACTGCGTGTCTGAAATATCTTAAGTATCAGATATGTCAAATATTTCAGATTATTAAAACCAAACCAAACCAAAACCACCCTCACCATTTTTCTGTACTTTCAAAGTACCTTTTTCCTTTTCAATGGCATTGCTAAGCACTTTAGTTATTTCTGCCAGTGTTGAGGTAAATGCAGAAGATAGATCAATTAAAAGTTCCAGGAACTAATTGAGTTACTTAATTGTGAGTTGATGTTACATGCTCACTTCTGTTTCTTATTTCCAAAATGCCATTGCTTCTCCTTGAGTAACAAGGGTAAAACATGCAATTGTGTGCAACTTATCCAACAGGTTATGCTTTCATGGTTTCAAGCAACAGAGTTAGCTCATCTTAAAAAATGATCAGCTTTCAGATGAAAACTGCCAGTGCTTGGATGACATGCAGTAGCTGAACATCTGGGTGTTCCCAGCCCGTTGCAGTGCAAAGAAGAGGGGTTAACTTAAGCCATTGGTGTGCTCAGTACTGATAAGTGACATTTATTTCTTCCCCACATATGAAAATTCTCAATCACACTCTTGCATCATGATTAAATTCTAATATTAATGCATTTCATTCCGATGAATATACTTTAAACTAACTTTAATATCCTAGTTCCCTTAATTATCACAGCAAGGTACAATCTCTCTAACTAGAACTGAAAATAATTTTTTGCTTAAAGGTCAACCATTCTAAGCAGTCTAAAATCTGTGCAGTTATTAGACTTCACCATGGTTTGGAGAAGGGAGAAAGGGACAGAATTACTGATCCAGATGCGGTGTCATTTGAGAAAGTAAAACTGAATCAATACATTCTAAGAACACTCATTCACACCTTCAGTCTGACCTCAGACATTTAAAAAAGATACTACACAGGGAAGAAATATCAACAGTATTATTAAAAGAAGATACAGGTTTTCTGAACTACTTCAGGAAAGCCTGTCCTCGCCCCACAAATCTCGTATTTTCAGAAAAAATAATTCAATGTAAACTTTGGGAAATTAGGACCTTACACGTCTGCCACATCTAGTCACGCTCTAAGTTTGACATCAGACCTGGCAGGTGTCAGAGAAAACCCTGAGCATTTTGTTACTATTCAGTCAGGGGAAACAGAAGATAATCACAGTGGGGTGTGTAGAAACTAAGACGACATATTCTCTACACTTTGAGTTGGTTATTTTGGATGTCAGAACAGCCACATAAAATTGGGAGACTGGATACATAAGACTGAAATTAGATATGTATTTCCATATCTTGACTTTGTTTAGAAATTTCTTTCCATGTATCCAGTGGCTCAGCAAGGAAGTAAAGCAGAAAGTATGAATCTTAGTACAATATTCAGATGAATGCCTTCTCTCTCAAGAGCTATCACAAACAACCCAAACAATTAGTTCAATTATCTGAGCTCTATTTATTGTTTAAAGACAGAAAATAATAGTTTTGTCTACATGTGCTGTAAATGGATTCTGAAGGTAAATGGAGAAAAAGAATAAAGGAACTGGTTTAAAACAGAATTTAAAACCTCATTGTAAGGCTAATCTGTTCTGAAGTGCTACTAGTGACTCTTAGAGAAGTTTAACTCTGCAAATAAATGAAGTGTGGTCTAAAATACTTACATCCTTGATGGCAAATATGAATTCATACTCCCATGATTCCAACCTGAAAGACTCGCAAAGGTATAAAGAAAAACTTTCCACTCTTTAAGTGTTTAAAATGCTTTTTTGAGTTCCAAAAAGTGACTAACTCTCACAACTTACTCTCAGGCATGGTTCTCTCCCCCAGGAGAATCAATACCCTGATGAGTTTGTAACGTGAGATGTTTGCACAGAGAAGCAGAGAACTTTGCTTACTTGGAGACCTCATACCATCAGACACTACCCTGCCTCCTCCCAGGCTCCACCAGTCCCAACTAAAAAAATAGTTGGAGTTCACAAACTATGAAAAATATTTTTAAAAAATGACTTTTAAAAATAAATCCACAGTACTTTTGCTTGCCTTTTAGACTTTGAAATTTAAAAATCTTCATTTTTATTATGTGAGGAGAATTAGCAATATTTCCTAATAATCTAAATTTATGAATAGTTATGAAAAATAGGCTAAAGTCACATTACCCTAAATTACAGGACTTGGGATTCTGGGGAAAAGAAGTGTTATTTAGCATATTCTTTGAATTTTAAATTGGAGGAAATATATATTTGACCATGTGTTTAGTCTGGAAAAAGTCATGTGAAATAACAGACTAAAATTCCTTATTCAGTGCAGTTCATTAAATTAATGCTACAGCATTTTTAGAATTAACAACTTGTATGGATTAGTGTTTTTGTCTAGTCCATACTTTCACAAAAAACTAGACTCTATATTGCTTTTAATTGTCTTGCTGCTGATTATATAGCATTTCCCATTCTAAAATTAGTTTTTTCTATGTTTAGAACCTGAAACAGGATTCAAAATCACTTGTGGCTTAATAGAAGAGTCCAGTATGCAAAATTTGAAAATGGATCAAGTGTTATCACTACTCAATGTTCCATTTTTACTGGATAACTACTTAATGTCCAAATAAAGTTAGGATAATCTTGTAATACCCATAACCAGAATACCAGCTTCACAGAGCAGCTAGAATAGAAACATTGCTTCAGGAGATGCTACACAGGCATGGGCAAGATTCTAAATTAATATCCTCTGGTGTAAATTTCAAATAGTCCCATTGACTTATTCTAACTCCACCGGAGTTTCCTGCTGGAGTGAAACCAGGGTGAGGTCAGAATCTGGCAGTTCATTATTGAATGCAGTCCACGTCACATGCTGACTGCTTTCTAAAAGTAATCCTACTGTAATATGGTCAGCTGTGTCTAGTACAAAATACACACTGTCTGTCTACTGTAAGCTTTGTGATGGAGCTGGTTCGTAACTTTAGACTTAAAATTTGAAGTGAGGTTTAAAGGTGCTTTTGAACATCTGCCACCCAGAATAATAATCACAAATATTCATTGCAACTGTTATCATGCTCTCCAGGCCCAAACAATTAGGAAATATGTTGCCAAGCCTTTTCATGTGGTCTAACTATTTTTTTACTGTGAAGCAGCTCGCCACCTTCACCTAGTTATCACTAGAACAAGATCAGATTGCAGCAACAGGACAAACTGATTCCAAAACACCTATTTGCTACCATGATTTACAAACTGACTGAAAACAAAACTGACCTAAGGGTAAAGCAATGTAGTTTAAAGAATGACTTAAGATCAGTTAATGCAAAAGGACTACACACATTGTTTTGCTGCTTAGGGTTTACCAGCTGCTCTTTTTTGCCTTGTGCCAAACCCCCAAAGGAACCTTCTTTAAAACTGGTAACTGAGGGAAAGAAGTAGTAGAAGGGAAGCAAACATAAAAAGATTTGCACCTGACATTTCTATGCTACATCATATATTCCCTTTTTGCTGCAAAAGTGCTATTGAGGGTGATCTCCAGGCCAGGACTAGCCAGCATGTCTGGGAAACAAAGTTAGAGCAAGTGTTACCACACTGCAAGAATTTGGGCCATTGTTAAATGCTCCATTTTCCAGTCATACTGAAACAAGTGCTAAACACTGTCTCTGTACTGTTAGAAGTTAATAATCTTTTACTTAAAAAACACACAATATAAACAATGTCTGCTTTCCCCCTGGAGCCCTCCACAGAATGATATCACACACAGTATCCAGTGGGTCAACAACACTTCATAGTGTTTGTGTCCTATTTCATCTGATTCACTGCTGTTAAGAGTGGAGCTGCACATACCCTTTCATTGACTCTTGTGATTCAAAGGGTTAAGTCCAGCAAACACCCTGCTTCTGCCTTATTCTTACATATTGTCTATATATGATAGAAACTTATTCAAAAATAATTGTTCCTACACAGACATCCTAATCCACTTATTCCATTCTCCATTATGTTTTATCAGTCTTCACTGTTTCCACTCCAAGTTTGTTTTCCACAGAAAAGACAAATAAAACCCCACCAAGCCAGAATGGACTGCTGAAGAGGGACTATGAACATGGCTGTAGGACACACATCAAATTTGACACAAAGACACTACCAGCCTTTGGGGAGAGAGATACAGGATTTTTGCCAACACTGAAACATTCTGATAGTCATCCTAAAATACTAATTAAGCAAGATCTATGATAGCCATAAAGGGTTGTTCAAAGTAGCCAGTTTTTCCAGTACTGCAGTATTATTTGCATAAGAAGAACAGATGGATTTCTTAAACCAGTATGATGGCTCTTTCTGCACTTCACTGCCCAGATTCTGGCCATATCATATCCTTTTGGCATGATTACTACTACCAAAGCTCAACAGAGACAGATAAAGGGAGAATAATGGACACTGACTAAACAAGAAATCGCCAGTTGATCTGTAATTATCCATAAGTTCTTTAATATTCTATAGATGAACTGTTCAGTAAAATACTTTCATGTGCATATACATAAATAGGTATAAAGTCTCTAAGAAGCTGCAGACATGTTAAATATGAAATTTTGATTCCACACATCATACTAAGTTTGACATTTTCCACTGAATCTTTGCATGAAAGGTAACATTTCCATACATATTCATTAATTCGGAAGCTTTCGAAATCTATCTATTTGGAAATTGGGATTTCAATACCAATTCTTTAACAGATTGTATTTTATGTATATATCTTTTTACGACATAAGGAACTTCATTCAAATGTGGAAAAACTCTGCTCTGGGTAATTTGCATCCTTACGTCCCATTATAGATTTTCCTATTTGGAGTTCCATCTGGTCTTCAATATCCTTCTGAGTTTATTACTTTAATGAGATCATCTTGGGTTTACATACCTATAATTTTATTACTATTTGGAATTAGCACTGCCTGCTTACCTATCCATAGACTCTTTAGTCTTACCTTCTAAGCATCACAATGAGCAATGCTTGTGTAATGCTGATACAGAATGAACAAAAGGGCTATAAGTGAAATAATCTTGTTTTGAAGAACCCCTAATTAGGAACAAAGAGTTCATGCCAACCTTTTTCTTAACCATTCATACCCTGCTCTGGAAAAGTAACGACACTGTACTTTAGGGTTTACAACTAAAACTTGCCATTTCTGTCTAGTGGACCTCCAATGTGATCTTTGTCACTGGCTTGTAGTATAACCTTGAGCAAGCTAATGTGTTTGGGAAACTATCAGAATGTCAGACCTGTCAACAGAATACTTTGAAAGCCTAAGCATTATATAGCTACTATGCCTAAATAATTTTAGGAATAATTTAATGCTTCTTCTTTGCCAAGTTCATAGCAATTTGGAACAAAATACTGGCAAGGCATACAATCCAGACAAACAATATTTATCTGCATTTATGGTTGCATATGTAAAACAAGAGAAATGACTGAAAGAGTTACCAAATCCAGACCACTCTTCCTGGAAGACAAGTCCTGTTTTCACTTTCATAGTTCTACCAGCTTCATTTCAAACTAAGATTTTACCCTTACACTTCCCTCAGAAAAACTGGTCTAGAACCTTTTGAGTAATAAGGCACATCTTCCAATTTTCAGCCAACATCTGTTTATGGCCAATTTATTCCCATTTATCCTTGTGCCAGGATTGCACTTTCAGTAAAGTACCTTTTACCACCTTTGTGTTTGCACCTTGGAACTAAGCGATCATTTATCAACACACATTTTTCTCTTTGTATCAAGCTCTTTCTCTTTCCTGTCATGAAACAGTCTCTCAAAACTGGTAGAACAATATCCTTTTCTGCTCCTAACGCAATTCCAATTTGTCTTCTCAAATATTCATTGCCACAACTATGCATAAAATTCCAGACATGGTCACATCAGTTTAATTAGTCTGTGCTGTTTAATCCACATGGTTTTATCTCCATCAACATTTCATGCTGATGAGTCTCCAAATTATAGCAGAAATATTTAGTGCAAAACTATGAGATTTTTTAATCAAATATTCTTAGGTTTCATCTTACTTGTACTCTTCTATGATATTCCATTCATCCTTTGTACTGAAAATTCATCTATATTCTGTATTTTACACTAACACCACTGAAGGAATCATTACATACAATTTGTTCTAATAATGATCCTTGTTAGTTCTATTTATAAAATCCCTTTCAGACCAATAGTGCCCTTTTAGCAAAGCCTGCTATTGTTAGCTAAATTCCTTTATGGTCCACTACCCCATAATTCTTTTATTAATCCTCATTTTCTAAGTTTTACCTAATAATTTCCTATGTGACACCATATTAAATGCTTTTCTGAGATCCTGATTAAATTCAACTTTGTTTGTAGTAAGGTATTTTCTTTTGTTTTTCAGAAATATCAGTTATCTTAGATAAAGGCAACCTTAGCATGATCAGCCTGAGTAAACCCATGATGCATTTCTCATTTAACCACTATATCCCTAATTATTCTTTCTTTTCAAAATTTGTTCATAGTTTTTGCATGCAGTCTAGGTCAGCCTCCTCTACACTCCAGGTCTTGTCTATATTAAAATTCTTAGCTCTTCATTCCAATTGACTTCACTAATTAATTTTCTTAATCTCTCAGTCTTCCCTTTTCAAAATTAGAATGTTTAACTGCAGACCTATTTTGTTTATCCTTCCATTCAAGTTAAACTGAATAAACTCATGAACATTCAGTCTGTTTTCTATAGGAACTTCTGTAATATTTTACTTAAAGTAAGTTCAAAGGCAATCACTTCTTCTTGGGTTGTTGACTATTTGGTGACAAAAGGGGTATAACTGGAGCTTATTGCTGTTAGCAAGGACATGCTATAGCTGGACATGGACATAATTCCATTGTGACCAAAACTGCTGCAGTTTTCACCCCCATATTGCATGGCAGAACTTCTGCTCTGTGTCCCTGTCCCTATATGACTCTGCTCACTTTGTTTCCTAAAAAAAAAGTAGGAATTTTCTCTCCAAATATATGCACATTTCAGAGCAACTACCATAAATATAATAATATTCTGATGTATGTGGGCATCTCTAAACAATACTGACATAGAAGGGAATAGACAGCTCCTGAAATAGACACCTTTTTCAAAGAATGTTATAAAGAAACCAATATAAAATTAAGAGCACAGAGTGACTACAAAGTATCATGAGCTTCACAGGAAACTTGAATTTTTCTCTCTTTTCTCAAAAAAAAGTTTTCTTATTAAACTCTCATTGAAGTCAGTGAAGGAAGGTTGCAGTTTGATAGGATAATTTATCCTTGCTGATAACTTCATTTCAACCGAACAAGTAAGCATGTTGGACTTAGATCTTATTTTTACTGATAGTGTAGTATCATTTCACTAGATTTTTCTCATACGAAATGCATTAAAATGTGGACTGCTACAACTGGACATACTAAATTACTGTTTTGAACTATAGTCTCAAATAATTTTGCTTTCAATGAACACATTTCTGAAAAAATAGACAGTAACTGCATATAAGCTACTTTTGTTCTGCTCAGAAAGCCTGTGCCCTAAATTGTCATCTGCCACACTGCATCCTACAGTACATCAGCCTGAAAGGGAACTATCTAGCCAAAATAACTCTGAGATGTCTTTGTTTTCAACAAAAAGCTATCCTGATTCTCTGCAGATGCTCTTCAAGGAAGCTTTAGAAGTTGTTTCTTAAGACAGACTTTCCTTTTCCCTATAATAGAGTGTAGTGAAAAACAAACATGAGATTATGCTGCTATACCTTACAATTAAACATAATTTTAAAACTTTATGGAATTTTTGTCAGGTAAATCAGCTGAGAAAGGAGTTTACGGAAGAGAGAAAGGTGCTCTTGCACCTTGTCCCTCTGTCTGGGCTTCTCTGAGGTCCACCCAGGAAGAAGTTAAGATTCAGGCTTTCTCTTGGGGGAATCTGATGGGGGTGTAGTGCCCTCTGTGCTGAGACCCCCAAGGACCTGTCCTCCTGCCCACCGCTCCAGAATCATGGAGAAGACTCTATTCCAAAATCTACTTGGACATCCTACGGCCTTGCTGATCCACAGTATAGACAAATGAAGTAGATCCTGCAAGGAAGGAAAGGGTCCTGGAAAACAATGTGCCTGACAATGTTTACTCAATCACTTACAAATTTTCTAGGAAGAAATGACACTTCCATACATGCCTTTCACTCCAGTCCTCAGCCCCTTACAAAAATCATCAGAGAGAGAACTTCCTGTTCCCATTTTTCCTACATAAAAAAAAAAAAATAGCCTTGCAGGCTTCAGCAGTGCCTCTTACTGTATCTAGTACTTCAGCTTTTCCAGAGAAACTTGGGTTTCCCAGTTCACCATGCAGTGGTTTAATTATTAAATCTAAATAAGATAAGTACAGAATCTACATTTTAAGGATGATAAGGAGATGTGAGCAATGGCAGGTTTTCAGGAACATTTCTTGGAGCAGTTAAGGTTTATTTTGGGAGACTGTCATACAGCAAATATATTCAGAATGTCTTCCATTATTTCAGACAGCACAAATGCAGGAGGATAAAAATGAATGTATGGGTTCACATCATTCAGCTGTGCAATATGAACTGTAAATAGTATATTATTTGTTACTAGGCACAAGACCAATTAACTGTGTGAACTTGGCAAGGAACCAAGTTTCTAAAATAGATATAATATCTACTTTAAACAGATTTTAGAAATCCTTAGTGGATAACATTCAAAAGACAAATTTAAAAATAGCTGAAATGTACTGCATTAGGACCACTGATTTAATTATGTTACAAAGTTGATAGGAAATACTTAGGATGATCTATTAAAATATCTTTGAAAAGTATCTTGCTATTGTTAAAAACAAAATCACAGAATAAAAATTGAATATACCATAAAAACAAGGAATAATTTAATTCTAGATAGACATATTGGCACATGGAAGTGCCTATATGTTTTTTTTCAGAAGATGCCCTCTTCTGAATACAGTTTTGTCTTGGGCAAATTGTTTGGAATATTGATAAAACCAAATCTTGGTAAAGAGCTGAATGCTAAAACAGGGGGAAAACTAAATGAAAAACAGCATCAGAAGTAACAGAGTAGTGGATCGCAGAAGCATGCAGTATGAAAGATGGTATGGGTGAGATAAACTTTCATTCATCTAACATAATGCTGTATTTTATTTAAGATAATTAGGTTCTTAAAAGGGCAAATTAGGGTTGATAAAGTATCTAGATACAGAACAAATACCTCATAAAAAAATTTCTGAGAATTTACTGAAAGCCTGAAGCATCAAGGTCTGAGATACCACTTACACCTAGTAAAATATACAATTTGTATTACTTGGCATATTATAATCTTCATACTCGTATTGAATGTTACTCATCATCAATGTACTCCTTTGTACTTTGCAAATGTCAGCAAGGACATGAGATCATTCTCAAAAGGAAAGTCTGTCCTGATAAGGAATTGATTAGCAGTACAATTTCATAATTGCTAGGCCATTTATCTAGGCAACCAAAACAGATCAGCAAACAATATGCCTCCCCAAATTTTATTTTTCAATAAAAAAGTTTCCACTCAATTATTACAGTGACTTTGGATATTCTGTTTTTTGTTGGTTTGGTGTTTGTTTTTTTTGTCCCTGCAAAATTAAGCATAATAGATAGTGACTTGAAAACAACTTACAAACTCTTACTTAGATGAATTAATTTAAGTCTTTCCTTTAGTGACTCATGTTTCTCAAGAAAAATAGGTTGGGAACTGAAACCTCTTGCTAAGATTATTTTCTTATATCAGGAAAAGAAATATTTGCTATATGGAAACCTCAGAAATGTGCTCTAGGTACATTACTGTTATATTTCATTCTAAATAACCTCTTCTACATTTCCCTACCCTCTATCCCCCCACTAAAGCACAACCAAAAAAAAATTCAGTATTTTGGCCGTTTAAAGAACAGATCATTCTCTGCAAGACAACTATGTAAGAATAAGAGCCTCAGGGCAGATTTTGATCTTACTAACACCAGTATAAATGAAGTGTCACTTTCTTGACTTCAGCTGATTTACAGTTAACTGTGATTAGAACAAGACCTTAAAAATTCTGGTTTGGACTGGGATGACCAGCTGCTGAAGTTCTCCCTGCAGACAATGTTTGAGCACTAGCACAGGTGGCCCAGGGAGGCTGTGGAGTCTCCATCCTTGGAGAAAGTCAAAGACATCTGACCATGGTCCTGGACAACTTGGCTGGCCTGCTTGAGCAGGGGGGTTGGATCAGATGACCTCCTAATGTCCCTTCCAAACTCTTTCTGTAAAGTCTCCTCGTGGATTTTCTGCTCAGTCAGTGCTATTCTGTCACTGCAGACAGATTTAAAGTGATTTCACTAGTCAGCCCAAATGGAAATGCTACAAGGGGAAAGGCTCATATTGGTTTCCTATTACCAGGAAAGGAAAGAGTGTACTGGGTAGCACACTGGGGTGTGACACCCAATCCAGAGGGCTGGAAGAACTAATGGTATTGAAAGAGTGAATGTGGACTAAGGGAGACAGGGGTGTCTACATCTGGGGTAGACAGAGTGGGAATGCATGATAAACATCCAGATCAAAAAACATTTTTATACTCTGTCTCTCAATTGAGCAACTTGTTTATTTCTTTTCTCCCAGGCAGCACAGATATGTACTGATCCATGCTAATTCCCCATAAAGAGCTAATATTTCCTGAAGGCTGAGCCTTGAAATGAAGAGCTCTTAATGACAGTACCTGTTAGCCAATACTGAAGTATAGACTGTTGTATTGAACCCACTGAAGTAAAAGGAAAGCTTTAGAGATCAGTCATTTCCTTAACACTTGCTTGCCCTTGCTTACATCCTGCCATTTAGCAGTCCTCCTCTTCTAATATGCAACTCAAATGTGGCCTTGGTCACCGTTGCCCTTGTTAGCACAAGGTTGAAATGTCCAGCTGATCTGGGGGGAGAATGACAGAATCAAAGGATCTAAACCCCAGGATTATGGTCTTTTTGTATGTGGGTAAAGCAAGACAATGCTGATAAATGCAAATCTAAATCCCAGAGAAAAAGACACCTGCCAGAAAAGTTTTTTAAAATGCTGTCTCCCATAATGAAAGTATGGAAAAAAGGAGCTACATGTAAACATTAAAGTTCCCAAGACGTATGTCACCCTGCCCCAGCTCCCCTTCCCTTGGTCCAATTCAAATAGCTGTGTAGAGAAAAGAAGAAGGAAAAAAGAAGGGAGAGAATTAATCAAAGAAACTCAGAACTAAGTGAGGACATTCCCATAAGCTTCTACTTTTATCCCTGGAAACACCTTCTCAACCATTCACCCATCCAAGGGTTAAAGGAATTTTCTTTAATGCTTTGCTATTACGATCAGCTTTTCTATCATAATTTGGGTTTTTTACTTGTTTGTTTTCTCAGCACGAAGCCACAGCAAGGTTTATGCTTAGTTTACAATTGACCTAGACTCTGAACATGCCCAGACAACAGGAAACTGGTTTCTTTGGAAACAGGAGCTATGTGAAATCCTTTAGTATTTGTATTCATTTCAAGCTGTTCACACATATGTAACAATAAGGCACCAGACCTTCAGCACGTGATTCAACTTCTCCAGGCAAGGTAATTAAGAGGAACACCACAGCGACACCCCAGGCTGGTAAAACAAATTGCTGCAATTTGAATAGGAACAAAACAAAAATCCCATCATCTAAACTACTTTTTCTATGTATAAAAGTTCTTAGTGGTCATAACAATACAGAAAGCATCAGAAACAATACACTAAGCATCAGAAACAATCTGAGTGACTTTTGTTCTGTGCAATGTGGAGATGTTACATCATCTTCCTGATGATATGGAGGCAGCATGGCCACATATATTGAAAGCTGATTTATGGAGAACAACACATTAGTCACTGATGGGACTAATAAAACTAGTTTAAAAATATTCAAGCCAAACTGAAGACTTCCTAATTTCCCATTAATTCCGTTTTTGGCTTTTAAAGACTGCAGCTGGACATTGACAGTCTATCTTAGATAAAGCTGAGACAGGGGAAGGTGATACCAGTACTTTCAGTCCACTTTGTGCTCGTAAAGCAATTTCTGGTCCCAAAATGTCAGAAGTCATGTCAGTCATGTGAGAAGAAACACATACCATACCCAGGCACTGCCATTCACAGGGTGGTATTAACATAAATCTCAAGCTTCAGGTGCTTTAGGACAAAGTATAGGACTGTGAATAGCAGCAACTGAGGAATCAGCATAAGAATATTGCTCCTGCTTCAGTTGCTGCTGGAACTATAACCTTTAACAAAGTTGTGGGCAGAAAGCAAAGATAGAAACATCTTATTTTATGTCTGCTAAATTTAAACCTCTCCACCATTCAGAGCTGTTTCCTCACTTCCTCAGAATTTTTCAGCAGATAGCAAGTTTCCTGACTTTGCTGACATTTCCCACAAAATCCCACGACATTTGGATGTGCATAAATCAAATTGTTTCTGAATTGTCTTTGATCAAGGATGTGTAGAGATCGTCATGGTGCCTTCACACTTACATTAGAACAGCAGGACTGTGCGTGACAAATAAAAAAGAGAAAAAGAAGACATCCTTCCCCATGCTTTTCCATTGAGGGATTCCAGGAGGGAAGGAAAGCTAGAGATTTTGAATACACCTGGCAGAAATAATCCTATTTCAATCAAGTGAAGACAAAACCAAAGCATTTAGTGATGAGATATTTTAAATATGATGACAGAAGTGGATTTTATGAGGGAGCTACAATTATTTAGGTATTGAGATACAAGGGTGGAGAGGGACGACAACTAAGGAGAAAAGTGGAAAACAATCAGAAGTTATGTCCACATGTGATACAGAAAAACAGAGACAGACATTATTCAGACACACACATCCATTCATGCAGATATTTATATAAAAATGGTAAACAACCATGGTTCCAAATTCACAGGTGAACACTGCTTAAGAAGAAAGAACTTTTTTCCTAGTAATACTGCCTGGGTTTCTATTTCAGGGTAGGATTCTGTTACAATAGACAAAAAATTTCAGAAAAATAGGACCCGGTCAAAGGACGCTGACATGAGAATGCCTGGCAAGAGGAAACAACCACTCATCTCAATAAGAAGAGATAACAGAATCAGCTCAATTTAGCTTTGTTTGCCAGCTCCTCTAAGCATATTAACATCTCTTGATGAACCAGAGTGAAATCTGCTATAAAACTAAAAGTGTGTATATTTTTCCTTAATTGTTAAAAGACTATGCATCCGTCTAATCAAAATATATTCAAAAAATTCTTGAATTTTTGAGGTAAAAGTAAGACAGTTACCCTACTGAAGTAGAAAAGATCAGAACTAGGATAACAGTTGGCAAATCTACTAGTTTAGAGTGATATTTTTTTGAGCCATGGCCAGATTATAGACTGTTTTAGCATTGCCAGTAGATTGCCAACATTGAGGGAGGTGTTGACAATCACAGCTGATTGGAGTCTCAGTTACTTTTCACCATTTTTTCAATAACTAAGGAAGCCATGTAATCACTAGCACTTTCTCCACTGCTTTCAGGGCATATGTTTGCAAAATGCCTCAATATAGTCAAAGCACAGGTACAAATCTGAAATGAGGCAGTGGCCTGGGGACTCAAAAAAGCCAATGACAATTAGGCAAGAAAGTCAGGTTGATTTCCCAGGTAAGTCCATTGAAAAAATGCACTGCTCTGCAAAACTGCCTCTGATATGAGCTACTGTGGTGTAGCTACTACAGATGATAGCCACCATAGAGCAGAGAGTTCTGCCACTCTGGCTGTTCTTGGAGACAGGGTTTATTTGTCAGTGCAAAAATCCTTTCTTACCAGGACAAAAGGCAGAGCATTAAATCCTACAGAAAAATATCTTTACCTGATTTCCTCACTATAAAAGACTGAAAATATTGCTACCACCAAGGGTCTTTACAAAGAACCAGGAAAGATTTGGAGGTGTCCAAAACCAGTCATGGTACACGCTTGAGAAAGAAAGATAAACCTCAGTAATTAAGAGCGCCTTTTCTTGATTTGGTGACAGAACTGTAACTCCAGGAGGGAGGCAGGAGTTTTATACCAAAATGTGCCTATAGCCTGAGGCTTTTTGTTGCCAGTGTGACTACACCTAGGGAGGTTCTCTCAGGCAGACACAGGGAAAGGATCATGACAGCATTTTTCTACTAGATCTTTCTAATGCAAAACTCCAGAGTTTGTTCAAGAGAAGAGGGCCTTCATGCAGACCAACTCCTACCAAAAGAGAAATTACTTAGGCCCTCAAATCCAGTTGCCTCCTGCTGGAGTTCACCCTGCCAAATAACCCTGAACATCAAGTGATCAAGCCTTCAGATGAAAGCTAGAAAGTTCTTGACCCTTATACTAGAAGCTCATATCAGATTCTCATTCTTTGAATAATTAAAACCACCTTCTAATCATTTTAATCCTCTGACTACATTTCATTCTTTGTGTCACCAGCAACTACTGATCAGTGCTTAGATGAGCCAAGAATTCAAGAAGCATGATGCCTTCCAACACAATTACCTGGAAAAAAAGTCTTGATGAGAGCAAAGCTGGAGTATTCACTTTGCTTTAAGGACATACTAATTAGTGGGGGATAATCTATGCCATAGGTGTTCACAAAATACTATTTTATACTATGCACTTTACTCCCTGGTTCATTTTCTGCTACTTATAAGACCTGTCTTCCCTAATTCACTCAGTCTTCTCCTTTACAGCTTGTTAATTTTATAAGCACGATTTTATTAAAATACTCCTGTCAATAAACTGGAAGGTTGACTTGTCTTTGAACAATGATGACTTGACATTAATAACGATATGTACTCTTTTTTTTTTCTTCTTTTTTTCAGATGGCACCATAGTTTACCATCACGGTCCAGAAAATTTTAAGGATTATGCTTTGCACACCTTTTATTAATGAACTCTCATTTTTTTGAGGATTTAGGAACTAAATCCAGGAAGACATTAAGTGACAAAGCCCAAGAAGGGTAGGGGATGTATGGCAAATGTGATCAGAGTCTTGCAACACATAGAAGATAACCGTCATTGTTTTAGACAATGATTAGATAGCAATGGGAACTGAAAGATCTTAATTGTTACTACTACAAAGAAACGTGATCTTAAAATTTTCAACCTCTGTGTGACTTTATCCACAGTAAATCAAACAAAAAAATCACTAATGATGGAGAAGAAATAATTAGTTTTTAATAACACATTCAGAAGTTAAATAGGGTGTAATGACAACACCTTGTGTGCAAAAGTCTGTATCAGCACAGAGATTCTGCTCATACAAGATGTTTTATGAATAGAGCTTAAAAAATATCATTACTAAATCATAGAGCTCTGAAGAAGGCAGAATATCACATTTATTTTTTTCGTTATTGCTTGTATTTCTGAAATAAAAATGTTCATGCATGTCCAGAGAGATATGGAGCTAGATTATTTAATTTTTCTGAAAGTATCATCCTTAAATTTATTTTCTAAGAAAAAAAGCAAATTGTTGTTTTGTGTGGTTTTTTTTTTTTTTTATTCTATAGTAAACTGATCCGTCTTTAATTTATCTTGTACATATAATATCTTTATGAAAGTTCATGGAATATATTTTTCTATTTTATATGATAAATTTGAAGACTACATGAAGTCTTTGAAATTCTTTAGTAGAATGGGCATCATTAAAAGATGTGTCCTTGAAATGTGATCAGAAGGTAGAAATGACTAATTTTAAAAAGTAATCAAAGATTCTATATCTTTGTATGACATTGCTTCTCATAAAAATGAAGACTGAATAATTTCTGCAGTAGAAACTATGCCTGATGTTTCCAGTACTATTTGTCCTCATCTTACTGAATCTGTGAGATTTTAATAAACCACAAGAGAGACATTTCTACTGGACGCCCCAAGAACTCCACATGTAAAACAAAGTAACTATGAACAAGACATTTGAAAAATGAAAATGAAAACCAGGGTGAGATTTGCCGTATCCTCATTATCATGACACAAATTTGATAAGAAGTTTGCATTTGTTCTGAGAAATGCAGCTGTGCTCTGAAACAGAAGTCTGCCACTGATTCCCGCAGTGCCCACCACTGGCAAAATGTCAGAGGCTCTCATGCATTCTCCCATGTTTGATCCTGATGCAAATGCTTAATTCTGCAGCCCTTGAATTGGCCTCAATACTTTAATGGTGCATGTAGAGTCAAGTTCGTGGATGGATCCTTGCGGGATTGCGTATTTTTGAGCTATTGATATTTCATCTGAAACATGGGAGATGCTAATTGCCAGCTTTGCAGTGTTCCCAGGGTGGCCATACTAATATTAGTTTGCATATTTGAACTTGCAATGTAGCTATGGCAAAAAACCTTACAGCAAACAGTCTCAGCAAGGAATTAAAATCCCAGTCCTGTGCAACAAACATTGTCCAGCAGCTCTATAAATTTAAGTCTCGGTAACAAAAAATCCTCTACTTATTAAATCTCAGCAAAACACTAAACCATTACTTATCCGTTCTTTCTTTTACTCTTCCCCTTATTTGACAGTATATACCAGAACTCCCTGCAAAGCTTAAAAGCAAACAATTTGGCTTTCGTAATCAAGAGAAATACTATGAAACAGCCCTTCACAGGCAGAAATATAAATAGAAATTAGTTAGATTTTTTAAATTGCCTTAATAACTCTCAGCAATTATAAGATCAGACATTTAAGATTCAGAATCAATTAAAATATAGTGTAAATATAGCATAATATAGAACAGATTTACATTTATTTCATTATTAATAATTTCCTTTTCTTATTTATCTGCTTCAGCTGGCTTTTGCTCAGAAGCCTGCATAACCACCTCATTGGCAATTCCAGCAGAAGTTTCATGAACCCTCCAGTCAAGGCTTGAGTCGGTCACTGGCAGTCATTCAGTTCACCTTTAAAGTTTGAGGCATGTACAGCAAACCCACACAAAGCTCAAAGGGTATCTGGAGGCCAGAAAACTAAATACACATCTTCCAGGCTGATTTCCAGTGGAGAACCTGTATTTCCTGTAATTCTCACCCAAACCTCGCAGCATTGACACTGCTGCACTGCACTGCCTCCCTGAAGTGAATGAGCTCTGTTCCTGGTAATTATGCAGCCCTTCAATCCACTCACTCCTAACTTTCCTTTCCACTGTGCTATATTTGACATGTTGAAATGTTTAATCAGGTTCATTTATCATGACTGGAACAGCCTGACTCATTCCCCATTTATAATTAGAAAGGATTTCATCTAATAAATGTTGAGCGCTCTCAGCTACCAAAGTCAGTGAATGAAGAGTCTGCTCACCACCATGCAAGGCAGAGGGTAGATAAACCTGTTTTAAATGGTATTAGAAGACTCCCAGATTTCTTCAGAAACTTTCAAAATTTGAGGCAGTAAAATGTTACTTAGGTTCTATGTAAAAGGCCTCAGCCTGGAAATATGGAGGTAGCAGATAACTTATTCACCTTTCTGCCTTGGTCAGTCTGTACCTAAAATGGTGGCAGTGAGGGCTTTCTTCCTTTGTTAAGTACTTCCAGGGAAGCGTAATTACTCATTCTATATCTGTAGAATATTTAATAAGAATTTATTTCCTAAGCTGCTAATATCTTCAACTTGTAAGAAGAAAACTGTAATAATAAATTTAATGCAAAATTAACTTAAAAAGAACAATTTTAAAGCACCCAACCTGTAGTCCCAAGGTCAAAATAAAACAATGAGAGACTTAAATGTTTGAAGGTATTAAGATGGACACATAGAAACCTGCCCTTCTTTATGTCTGCAGTCTAAAGCCACTCCGCATTTTTTGTACTTTTTATGGTTCTATGTTTGCCCTATATAATAACACTGAGCAGTGCTGATTGCTTTAACCCGACTGGGAAAATGTAGATCATAAACCCTTGCCAATTAATTTAAATACTGCATGGTCAGCCTTGAAAAAAAAAGCCGTGATTCCCTAAAATGAAGAATCCTCATCAGTTCCTACTGCAAAATAAGAGAAAGAGAACTAGAGTGGAAAAAGAAAAGCATAAAAGAACAATGCAAGGAACAATGGGTGAATAATAATGAATGAAATGTCCCCACTGCTGTATTCTCTCTGCCTGAAGGCCTTTACTGGGGAGGGAAAGAACTTGAAATGTATGTGCTAAATTTTGAAGCTGTGTAAATTGGAATTTGACAGCTAAAGCTGGCTAAACGAGCTGAACTTCTATGCTGGTAGGTATTTAACATATATGGGGCCATAACTTTAGCAATGAATCTTATAAAATAGGGAACACTCTGTAAGAATTCATATAATGAAAAGGGAAATTTATAGAATATGAATACCTAGGAAGACCATAAAAATGAAGTACATATGCTAGGAGGGAAAATTCTTTCTGCTAAGACATTCATTTCTTGGATACTTTCAAGGAGTTCAGGCACTTCCTGGAATATGATTGCTTTACTAAATACCAATTAATTCTTTAACTTTGGTATTTGATCTAACCTAATATATCAGTTAAATGCTTAAAGCTAGGTAGGGTGAATGTAGGCCATATTACTTCATTTATAGATTTCAAAGCATGTTAAGTTAGAAAAGAAATAATAAATATCTTGTTATAAAAAGACCACTTATTTTCGTAGAATCATAGAATAGTTTGGGTCAGAAGGAACATTTAAAGGTCATCTAGCCCTCTGCACAATAATCAGGGACATCTTCAACACGATCAGGTTGCTCAGAGCCCCATCCAACTTGGCCTTGAATGTTTCCAGCAATGGGACATCTACCACCTCTCAGGGCAAACTGAGCCAGCGTTTCACCACCCTCATTGTAAAACAATTCTTCCTTTTCTCAAATCTGTATCTATCTTCTTTTAGCTTAAAATCACTAACCCTTTTCCTATCACAACAGGCTCTGCTAAAATGTCTATCCTCATCCTTCCAGTAGGCCTCCTTGTCATGGTTTAACCCAAGCTGGCAACTAAGTACCACATAGCTATGCATTCGCTTCCCCCCATCCCTCCCCACAGTGGGATGGGAATGAGAATCAGAAAAAGGTAAAACCCATGGGCTGAGATAAGAACAGTTTAATAACTGAAATAAAGAAAACTATAATAATAAAAGTGTCAATAATAATGGTAATGAAAAGAGAGATAAGAAAAAGAGAGAGAGGAATAAAACCTAAGAAAAACAAGTGACACGCAGATGCGATTGTCCCCTTCCAGCCGACTCCACACAGTTTATATACTGGGCATAGCATGGTATGGTGTGGTTCTGTGGTATGGAATATCCCTTTGGCCAGCTGGGGTCAGCTGTCCTGGCCATGATCCCTCTGGCCTTCTTATGCACCTGCTCACTGGCACAGCCTGGGAAACTGAGAAGTCCTCGACTTAGAACTTACTGAGCAACAACAAACCATCAGTGTGTTATCAAATTTATTGATACTAAATGCAAAACACAGCACTATGACAGATACTAGGCAGAAAATTAACTATTCCACCCCAACTGAAGACCCCAGAGCTGAAATGGCACAATAAGGTCTCCCTGGAGCCTTCCCTCCTCCAGGGGAAACAGCAACAACTGTGTCAGCCTGTCCTCATATGAGAGGTGCTCCAGACCCCTGATCATTTTTATGGCCCTCCTCTGGACCCATTCCAAAAGGTCCATGTCTTTCCTGTGCTGAGGACTCCAGAACTGGGTACAGCACTCCAGGTACATTGGCACCAGGGAGGAGCAGAGGGGCAGAATCCCCTCTCTTAACCTGCTGCCCACGCTGCTTTAAATGCAGCCCAGGACAGGGTTGGCTTTCTGAGCTGTGAGTTCACATTGCTGCCTCATGTCCACCTTTCAATCCACCACCACCCTCAAGTCCTTCTCTGTAGGGCTGCTCTCAATCCCTTCATCTCCTACCCTGTATTAGTACCAGGAGTTGCCCTGACCCAGGTGCAGCACCAGCACTCAGCCTTGTTCAACACTGCCAAGTTCCCATGGGCCACTCTTTCAAGCTTGTCCAGATCCCTCTGAGTCGCATCCCTTCCTTCAGGCTTGTCAACTGACCACTCAGCTTGGTGTAATTTCCAAACTTGCTGAGGGTGTCTATTTCATTGATGAAGATATTAAATGTACTGGTCCCAGTATGGACCCTGAGGGACACAACTTGTCACCAATGTCCATTGGGACATGGAGCCATTGACCCCTACGCTCTGGATACAACCATCCAACCATATCCAACGAACTTATCAAGTCCATATCCCTCCAGTTTAGAGAGAAGGATGTGGAGGACTGTGTCAAAGGCCTTGCAGAAGTCAGGATAGAATAGGCAGCTCTACCCTTGTCCACTGATGTAGTTAGTTTAAAGACATTATTGAAGTCTGCTATTCAACCAATTTATTTTATAAATTTAATGCAAAATTATATAGTTATTTTCACTGACTGGTATTCTGACAAGGCAGTTATACCCTGCTTTTAAGCTAATGCAGTTATGTCCCCTACTTTAACTGACTCTCTGACCATAATAACTTCTTCCCCACCTATGGCTTCTTACAGATTCCTGATATCCACTTCAAAAGACCAATGTTTCATTATTGCCTCCGCCCAGGACAATCATCTATCCATTTCTGACTTCATTTCTCCCACTTAATCTTCCCTTTGCTTTTCTCCAACTATTATGCATTGAACACATTTCCTGCCCTCCCTCATTGCTGGCCCTTGTCTCACCAAAGTCAGACAAATCTCTTTCCTAATTCTCAGTACAAATCTTTCATGCCTACTGCATTGAATTCAGGAAGCAAAGAATAGAATTAAAACCCAACAGCTAGACAGGTTATGGTGTCTGCCAACCATTGTGCTACTTCCCAGCTCAGTGCTGCCCTGTGCTTGAACAGTGATTAGTGACACCACCCCCAAGGGCCAACTTAATATAACTCATCAGATCCTAGGGAATGCACAGCTGTTCCTGGGCTCTGCAGTGCTGCCCTGCCTTGACCCCTGTCGTGGGAGGGTCAGTAAAGTTGAGGACCAAGAAGTCTTCTCTCTGCCATCCCAAATTTTTTAACACAGAGTAAAACACAATAAAAACTTGCCTCTGTATGCCGCATACAGTTGCTGCAAAGCAAATTACTCAAGAAGAGTATAGAATAGTTATGTAAATATTTCATTTTACTACAGTAAAATAACCCAAGCAATTTATAATTAATACAATTATGAATTATATACTGTAGATCATTCCTGCTGACATAGAAGATTTTAAATAATTTAAGACAACAAATCTATGTATAGCCATTAGAACACACAAGTTAGCCCTTCATTTGAATGTATTGCTCAGCCTTATAAAGCTACACAAAACATTTGTGAAGAAATGGAAATATAAAAACTTGCATATTTTCCCTTGCAATGAGCACCAAAGCAAAGACTTGAATTATAAGTGAGAGCAGTGACATATGCTAATGGATTTGTCATCAGGAGATAATGCAATGCCATTAACTCATCTCATTTCAGATTCTAGCAACTGCATGCCATGGTAGGCAAGACAAGCTGCCTTAAGGTCCCAGAAAAAGAATCCAGAAGGAGAAAAAGAATTTGTAAGACTATGGCTCATGGGTATATCTCACCCATGGTCAGTGATGTCTATTTTAACTTTGTTGGATTTCATGTTTAATGAGAATCATATTAAAGAATCAGTAACTTGACTCACTAAGTTCTCTTAACTCTATTGAGAATGAATAGGATTAGCTGAATCCCATTATATTTGTATTATAAATAGGCACTAGGAGAAAAGAATGCTGCCTTCTAAGTGTAGAAACTCAAAACTGTCAGAATTACAACAAAACTTGACAAAAAAAATTGCCTTTCATACAGCCTACACAATCTCTCCTTTAGGTTGCATCTAATAAAAGCAGTTCTGACAAACATTTAAGTAAAAGAAAAACTGAATTAATACATATTCTCACTAAAATCAATAGTACTAAGCACAGGTAAAGATCTGCTCTTCAAACAATAAAAATGAAGATAATTTTCTCCTTAGTATTTGCCTTAATGGCATTATTGTTCATTTAACATAAGTAGTAAAACAGTCTAGACCATAAATACATGCATAATATTGATTAAAACTTAAGCTACTATAAATGTTCTCCAGAGAAATTTGTAACAACTTAAAACAGCTAAAGACCTTCCTACTGATACCTCTACTATATGTTTATTTCTGTCTCTTAAATAATGTAAGTAATTATGTACTTATCCAATGGACTGGAATGACTTGCAGCAATTCTAGTCTGCTGGATCTATAAGAGTTCAGTTTAATATATGATAAATATAAGCTCTATAAATTTCTTTACTTACTGTATAAATGTGTTAACATCAGCTATTAGAAAATAAAAGTTCATGGCATTACAAGTGGAAAAAGCAGATGTCAGTGTTTTTGTTTGGGTTTTCAAACAGAAAACTCCCATGTGGATGGCTCTGCTGACTCCCAGATGAGGTTCAGTGATAAAGTAAATCCAGCTTTAGGGTTCCTAGTACCAGATCAAAGGTGCCATAACCCTAAGACACAAAGTGCTGATCCTGTTCTAACACACACTGTCATTTCAAATATGTCAAAATATTTTTGATAGCTTAATTATAATGGGAGGCTTTTTTTCCCCCCCAAGTTAGGCATTGGCAGTCCAGGTATTGTTCTGCAAGTCTAACCTGTTTTAAAAGCAGCATAAAATCAGCAGTGATTACTCTTGATAAATCAGCATAAATGCAGTTGTGTACCTCCTCTGGATCAAATATGAGCTGTCAAACGACCTGAGAAAGCGCAAATCTGACAGCAGGAAGCAAGTCACTCTTCCTTGAAACCCCTCTTGGAGAAGCTTAAACTGTGGACTTGAGCCATCCCACTCATCTCCACTGAGCTACTGACATGAAGCACCAGCAGGCTGAGGTCTCACTGCATAAACAATGGCCAGCCTTAAAAGGATCCCATAAAGAAAAAGTAGTTTTCAATAATTAGTTTAAACCATCATTTTCAAAAATACTCACTAATTCTGCATGATTGACAAAACATGGGATTTGGAAACTTTATCAGATTATAACAGATTTGGCCATATTTAAATATAAACATAGGTTTTCAGACACCTGAACCTGCATGCAGGAAAACTAAACTGAGCCTCGATTTCAGTGTGTCTATCTTAACTCAGACTGAGTTTTTCCAATGTCTCAAAATTTTGGTACTAGTGATTTAAAAACAGTAAAATGAAGTTCATTAGAACAAAAAAGTATTGAAGTTTTCATTCCCATTTAAATTTTTACTCATTTGATACCAATGCAATAAGGAGAATATTGCTGAAAATCAAAACGATAAATTATGTTCATTTTAAATTAATTAATACTTGGTTAAACATGGATATCTGAAGGCACAAATATGGATCTCTATGTTAGCTGCTAATTACTGAAATCAGTCACTAGTGAAAGCAGATGTGCAGAAACCTTTTCAGCATATTTTTCTAATGCAATTTTCCTTTTTCGGAGTTTTAGATTCTTTTTTAGATTCAGTATGAAGAAAAGTAACTTGATACCAATGTCCAGGTCAAATAATAGTATGACAAGAAGCGATCTCCTTTCTCAGATGTTTTTCACATTCATTAGCAATCTTTCAAGAACTCATTTGGGCTGCACAAACTATCTCTTCTTTGAAAGTGGTCTATCAGGGCTGATATACAGAACAGTATATTAAAACTCAGAACCACCTAAAGCCAGGGTGTGTCAAAAGCCTGGACAAGGATATAATTCTGTGCACATCAACACGGATGCAGAAAGCTTTTGGAAGAATGTTTGAAATTTTTAACACAGACCTTGCAGCCACCAAGACACAACAGCCGCAGCCACTCCGACCATCAAACCTTAGCCTTGTCTGAACAACCACCGTGTTGTTTCCTGACGAACAGTAACGGTTTGTAATAGATTAAGAGGGAAGGAATCCAAACCTTGGATTCCTCAGTATACTGATACGTGCTGCTCCAGCAATATCAAGTACCTGCTCTTTTCATGTATGTCTCAGAGTACACCTTGTGGGGAAGTGGGCTGTAAAACTGGTGTGCCCAGTTCAAGGAGAAAAGAAGGAGGAGATGCTCCTACAGGCCATGGTTAGACCTGCTGTATTGGTTTGAGCAGCAAGGTTTTGGTAGTGGGGTATACAGGGGTGGCTTCTGTGAGAAGGGGAGAAAAAGTTGCTGTACAGGAGCAATTGCAGCCAACGAAGAGAGGAGTGAAAATATGTGAGAGAAACAGTCCTGCAGTCACCCACGTCAGTGCAGAAGGAGGGGAAGGAGGAGCTCCAGTCACTGAAACAGGGATTCCCCTGCAGCCCATAATGAAGACTACGGTGAGGCTGCTGCGCCACTGCACCCAATGAAAGGACCGACACTGGAGCAGTTCATGTAGAACTTCAGTTGGTGGGAATGACTCATATTGGAGAAGTTCGTGGAGGACTGTCTCCCACGTGAGGGACCCTACACTAGAGCAGGGGAAGAGTGTGAGGGGTCCTCCCCCTGAAGAGGAGGAAGCAGCAGAGACAATGTGTGATGAACTGACCACAACCCCATTCCCCATCCTGCTGCACTGGTGTGTGGGAGGAGGTACAAAATTCAGGAATAAAGTTAAGCCTAGGGAGAAGGGAAGGGTGGGGGCAAAGATTTGGGTTTATTTCTCATTATCCTATTCTAATTTGACAGGTAATACTTTTTTTTTTTGCTCCAAGCTGAGTCTGTTTTGCCCATGATGGTAATTTATGAGTGACCTCTCCCTTTTCTGGTCTTGACTCAAAAGCCTTTCACTTTATTTTCCCCACTGCTGCCCAGCTGAGGATGGGAGTGATCGAGCAGCTTTGGTGAGCATCTGGCATCCAGGCAAGGTTAACCCAGCACAGCTGCTGAAGAAAAGGAACTGTGGGCTAAAAAGGAACAAAGCACTTACTCTTCCTTTTCTGTCCAACACAGGCAGCTAACACAAGGAAGAAAATACCAAAGTTTTGCTTTACAGACACCTGAAGAATGGGACAGTGGAGTCTGGAGCATGCAATGGGGATGTGGGAAATGGTTTCTGATGAAAAGTTCAAAGGTAACTGGTCACAAGGCACAGAGAAACTTTGTCGCTGTTTGGTTTGTAGTGCCCTGTCTCCTGCACAAAGTTACATAAGTCTTTTTAAAATCCTAACTCATGCAACTGACACAAAAATTGTCAGACTTTTCCAAACCCTATGTGCCTACCATTTAATCAGATATTTTTAGCTGGAAATAATATTGGTGGTATGTGGAACCTCTTTCATATACTTTGCCTGTGGCTTTTAAAGTCAATGTGTCAAAACAACTTCAACTGACTTAGGAATAGGGAAAGGTCTGTTTTTTGGCGTTTCTTTAATAGTTAGGAATATATTACTTTCTCATATACAAGTAATAACATCTTAAATATTATGATATGGTATAGGAGTTATGGTCCTGGGTAATTCAGCATAAGCTTTTTCAGACCACCACATGGAATTCTCTGTTTAGTCCTAGGATTTGGCTGCCTGCTCACATTTTAGTTGTTTCCATAATAAAAGCCCAACTTCCCTAAGTAACTCCTGAGGTGGAATGAATAACTTCTTATGGAGCAGTAATAAGGAGACATAAATGGTAGGTCTCCAAGTAGACCTTCAGATCTTTAGAGTCCTTTAACGGTGGTATTAATGAAGTTCTTATCTAGATCTTTAGAATTTCCATATCTTACAGGTTATGGGGGAAATGCTACTAATGCCACAAGGACTCGATAACGACTGCAGTATCATTTTCCAATTTACTGTGAAGTTGTATTTTAACAGAGCTATAAACACAACATATAAGTTAAAACCTATTGGAAAAAGTAGGTGATTGAAAAGTAGGTGATGTTTTGAAGATCAGGTCAGCAATAGGTTATGTTCTTGAAAAATCAGCTTACTAAAGACAGGGAATGTAGAGCAGATAATATACCAAAACAATTATAAATAACAATTGTGTGCAGCAAAATGAAGACAATCTCCTTCTTAGTGTCCTCAACTCCAAGTGGCACAAATACATGCAGTCCGAAAATTCTCAAATTGTTAAAGTAAATACAATAAAAATTATCAGTGTACATTTAAGTTCTAGGTTTGTTCAGCAAGGCCCTGGTTCTGCATTCGCCCACAACTTGACAGGCTTCTGGACCTGTGAGGACTTCTCAAGTCTTTAAATAGGGATCTGATTAGGTGTAAGTGTCCTTCCAAACAACCATCACTTGGAAGACTGGAGTCCAAACGGGAACAAAACACAATCACTGAAAATAGTGTGAATGTCACAATGTTGTAAGATTATTCCATCAGTACTTCTATTGCTGCTACAAAAAAACGCACTCTAAAAACCAAGACACTACTTTATTACACAGCTCCTTCAATCACAGGTGTATTGAAACTACTATGATTTTATGCTACATGCACCTGAGCACAAACAGACTGATAGAACACATTTTAAATAAGCAGTAGATACACTGAATAGCAGTAAACACCAAAATCATTGAGACTGATTAGACCTCAAGCCTACACAGGGATGTTGAATCATCTCACATAAGATACTGAACATCTGTGTGCCATCATTCAATATGTGATTGCATATTTTAAGTGTATAAGCACTTTTCATTATTAGTTTCTGCTGGCCTACTTGTGAATTGTTGGCCTAAACATCAAATTTATTTCTCAGTTTTTCTTCATAAAAGTTATCGGGTTCCTTCATTAATTAGCATTTTTATTTAATAATGCTGTGATGTAGCAAATAGATTTCCTACAAGAACAAAAATTTATTGAAAAATAAAGTGGAAATGATGAGAATGGATCAATACATCTGTGGGAATTTTTGGTGCTTCATAATATATTTTATTAGTTAAACTCTTTCTTCATGGAAATTAATAATAATAGTAATAATAATAATAATTCTAAATAAAACATAGGACACCACAGACATATAATAAGCAATTAATTGAATAAAAGGGATCCAACAATCCAGATTTGTTAATGACAGCACTGTAGAAGACCCTAATGGGTCTCACTTAATTATGAATGAGTTCAATAATGAAAGCAGACTATTTAAATAACAACACAGAAAATGAATGAAAACCTAATTTTAAAGGACACACCACACACACTGGAGCAAAACAGAAGCACTTCACTGAAGAAAAAGTTGAATGAAGCCAAAGAATTTTTAATACAGCTTTTCCTTTTGCAGCTGAATTGGATGTCTTAACAAATCTTTCAAAAATCCAGTCAAATGTTTTTGTCATAAATAGGAATGATACATCATAATTCTGTTAAACATTCTTCAGAAAGAGAAGGAACAAAAGTTTCATTTATGATGGCTATGGTGAATATCTTTCTTGAGAAACTGTACCAATAGAAAGCTGATAGTGTTTCTGTGCTTTCAAAATCATTCTGTTTAGACAAAACAACGCCTGAGTCATTTTCCCTGTGTATCTATGCTTCTTGCCTCTCCTAGTACATTATTTGGGACATTTTTATCTCTAGGAATATTAAATGAAACACGTTTAATTTTGAAGGAGTGTCTTTTTCTCCTGTAGCTTGCCTGTATTTCATTTCCCATCTGATAATATTCTCTTTCTGAAGGTAATACCAAATCCTGTTTTACGTAATGTGATGATCTAAATATTGCTATGAAATTTGGTGAGGAGGAAGATTTATTCTCAGAAACATTATCATTAGACAGAAAAATATATATTGAGAAAGAACATAACATTAATGGGTTTTGTCCCCACTCCCCAAAAGATAAGTAACATTTTTGTCTGTATTTATAGAGTTTTGGCCCTACAGTGGGGGCCCTGGCCAAAGCAGAGACACGTTAGCTATTATGATCAGACACATAATGCATGCAGACACGCTCTGCCCACCTTTATCCTCAAAGCACTGTGTGTGTATTCATTCTGCTGTTAACAGCCTCACCTGACTCAGGTTTGCGAACCACACAGTATGACTTTGTTGACATGAATTCTTTTAATCCAACTCAGTCATCCCTACTCCATGGGTTTTTGTGATGGACGTGGCCTTAAGCTCAAGGAACAGCACTTTCACCTTTAAATGACTGCAGACATGAAAAACCATTCCTTCTTCACCCTGTCTTATTAACAGTGGATGAATCAGAAAGGAAGATGTAACAGGATACCAAGTTGGAAATTATTTTGTAACAGGCACTTTCCAAGTTTTCCACATGGTGTCAGTGGCTCCTCTCACTTTTTTGAAATGAAGAAGTTATATTAATACATTTCCAAACTCATCTATGGTGTCACATTGCATTTGTACATTGATTGTGTAAATACTACTCAGGTAATACTTTTATCACCCATGCCATGCACCTTAAAAATTGTTATGTTTGCACTTTAAATGAAGAATTTTTTATTATGTTTGACTAAACACTTCTCTTTAGCGCATTCCTCTTAACCAATTCGCCTTATATCCTAAGATAGGCAAACATGCAAAATAACAAATATGCTTCCTCAGTAAAACCAGCCTAGAACTGAACAAACCTTTTATCCAACAGATAATCCGTTGACAAAAGCACTACCCTTTTCACGCACCCAAGAAGTCCAAAATAGATGTTTTACTTTAATTGCACTAAATCAATAGACTGTCTTGCAGAACATTCTTATTGATTTATGACTCATGACATATATTACAGCCACAGCTATTTTTAGTGTCTCAGTAAAAAGGAATTATGACTTTGTTCAGAAGACAAGCAGTACAATAGTATGTGCATTGCAAATGTTAAACTTGAATTTTAGATTTATTTCTTATTGAAAATGAATTGACCTTGGTTTCTTTACATTAAAAAAACACAAGTTGCCTTTTAAAACTAGCATTTAAAGTGTCATTCAGTGAATATATTGCACCTTTATTACTTGAACTTTCAAGAACTTGGATGAAAAGAAAGACAAGAGGATTGCAATGCCATTTACTTGTTCACCTGCATATGGCACTGTGCTCTTTGAACATGTACTAAGCCATATAAATAGTGCTCTGCTGCCACACTTTCCTGCTGATGATGCCCAAGTAAATTTTCCTCTGAGGATACTCTGTAACTGTATCAAGGATCTACCTTGCTATCTGGATGGACAGCAAAACCAGTTTTAACCACAGTCTTAATATGCCCTCCAAAAGGTAGCTTAGGCACATGCTAACAGCCTATATTCCCTCTTTATGTAGTCCTTACTACTATTAAAAGTAGTAATATTGCTTAAATGTTCTTTATTCTTGCCTTTAGTCACAGACAGTAGTGACTGAAGAACAGTGGTCACCAGACAGCACAGGCAGGAGGGAGAATGTCCTTTCCCATAGATAAAATCTTACCTTTAACAGACTCTACAGGTTCCTGTGAAGAAAGATTACAGATATGCTTCCTAATGCTTTACTTTTTTTTTTTAAATTTCTTGTACTTTTTTCTCTTCTGTCTAAGGTAGCTTTCAGTGAAATCTCTGAAATCAAATATGTTTGGTCACACTTGCCTAGATTTACAAGGAAGAGCTTTCCTTAGCCATAATATCCTTTGGTTTGGAATGCTCTGCGTAGTCAGTCATCACTACCATAGCACACGAAATACATCCCCTCTCAGGTATCTTAAGATTTCTCACGGAAAACTGCAGAGGCACAGAAAATGTAGCCAAAATGCGGGTGTCAAACTGGTACCCTGCCAGTTACTTCTCCTGAATCTGGAGGTTGTGCTTCCAGGAACAATTCCATGGGCTGTGACAGATAGGCATTTGTTTTTATGTGAAATCCTTGTGTCATACTGCTTCTGGTCCCTTTAGGAAACCAAATACTGGCTGTCACACACATACTGAAGTCATGCACATGTACTCCTGTCCTCTAGCACACCCACAGCAGCACCTACTCAAATAGACATAGACAGCTCCAGCTGCACCAAAATGAGCTACAGGCTGGCACTGAACCATCAGAGAAGCTTTAAGGAGAATTGTGTATTTCAGAAGTCTGTACTACCACTAATTTTGGTTTTTCAAAGGCGAATGCACTCTGATTAGAGTCTTCTTCTGTGCATAATATGTTTTAAATAAAACACATATCTTTGCAGTTTCTGCAGCTGGAAATTATAACAGGGAAATCATTAGTACTACTTTTAGTGTACAGAATGTGCTATTACGAAGTATAAATATAACCTACACCTTTGATAATGCATGCAGTACATCACTTTTTTCATTTATTTTTTTTGATAGACTATCTGTCACTTTGTGAGAACTAGGAGACATAGATTTATGAATTTATAACAGATCGCAGAGTATTTTTCTTCTAGGTTAGTGCTGGAAAATCACTTCTATTCATAGCCTGCAAGAAAGGAATTAGTGACCTCAATAAGTTACTGAAAAATCCATCCAGTGCTGAAAAGTCACTACTGCATCTATTATTATAATTAGCCTTACCATTACAACATACCAGCACTGGCACATAAAGAGATATGTAGAGCCTGATCTAAAGCCAATAAAGGAAATATAACACTGCTGATACATTCTCTGTACCATATCAATGACCAGTATTTACACTTGATGGCCACATTTTTCAAAGTAAGCATTTAAAGGAAGAAATCTTAGGCTTTTTTCACGTTTTTCTAGAATTCTGAGCATTTTCCAACTGCAGAATCTAAAGAAATGTGTACATGTAAAAATCAGGGATTCATTCAGGAAGGACTGCTGATATTTAATTTGAAATATCTATTACTGAATAGTCAGAATGTGTCAGTATGTTTTACTTCAGATTATTTATTTTAAGAAAAGAAATTTCTGAAGTTAAAAATGTGCACAGTATAAATTAACATCTCCAATAATACCATGGAAAGTGAGCTGTACCCTGTATTTCACTGCAGTGTTACCTACTTTGAGACATTATTTTGCTCAGTTTCTCAGGTATATAGCTTGACTTACATTTTGTAACAGAAAATAATTACAAAGAAAACCCCAAAAGTTATAGATATTCCCAAAGGTTCTTGATGAAAGGAATAACTTTATGAAAACTGAGCTGACATTGTAGTGGTGCAACCCTTAAATCCATAACATAGATCAGTTAGTCAGAAGGTTGATACCACTGCTGTTAGTACAGCTTTCCAACAAAACTGCTACAAGCAGTGGCATGAAATTTCTTTCAGATGGAGATGCAAAGTGAGTGTTTAAGGATAAATTAACCATCTAAAGTTAGTCGCTTGTTTACTTTCTATACAGCTACATATATTTCACTATGGATATGATGATGATGACACAGAAGAACTGTACCAAAGCATGGATAAGACAAGTGAGGAAGTCACTGCCTTGGAGTACTCTCAGTTATGAATCCTGCGTGACTACAGAGCGAGGAAAAGGACAACAGGAACACAGTGGGAGGATACACCACACAGATCAGAGTTCCATGAGAAAACATGTGGTTGACACTGTTTCCAGTTTGCTCTCTGCAGCAAGAGTGGATCAATCTGAAAAAATCCTGATTCCAGGAATTAGGAAAGGCTGTGCAATTGCAGGGCACAATATGCAGATCATCCCCCTTAACCTGAAATGTCCATGTAAAGAAAAAAATAATCTAAAGCTTTTCAAAGGACATTGGAATATTCCTATTTTTCTACCTTTTCTGAGGGTGAATGTACAGAAAATCATTTGAATTAAAATAAAATAATACGTAATATCTTTTTCAGCCCATTATGCGGTCACTACCTAAAGTACAGTAGGATAATAAAGAAGAAATCTACATGATTGTAATCTCGGTTTTTTGTCTGTGCAGCTCTGTACACTCACTGTGTACAGCAGAAAAAACATTATTTTTGAGTGTGTCCTAAACCAGCATCAATTTAGAATAGCACATACATAGGATATATAATTTTACATTCCCCCTGTGTTTTCAAATGGAAGCAAAAGAAGCACACCAGAGAAGAAAATGGGAATCACTAAAACCAGATGCCCGTCTTAAAGAGCTCACAACTTACAGAGTAGGTCTTGCAGGCAATGAAGGCTATAATCTACCTCAGGATCTTGGGAAAGGAATAAAAATTAAGGTCTCTGGAAAGAGACCTCCACATCTTTGCAACGTATTTTCCAATTTTAACAAGCTCAAATTCACTGCAGAAAATGCACCAGGGCAGCACAAGTTTTCATACAATGAAAATATGAACAAAAAACTAGTATGCTAGATTATTGACGTGGTTGGATTTGCATTAAAAAAATAGTTTCTCTGAAGCTGGGAAAAAAAAGAGGCATGCTTCAGTCCATTTGTGCTGTAGAACAGAGTACTCAGGAGCTAATAATACAATGTGCTACTGCAGATCTTACAGTCAGATTATGACTTCTCCTTACGCATGGCTGAGCTGTTTCTCTCACTAGTACTTCTCCCCAAGCAAAGATGGATGGCTTGGAAAGACACTAGGCTTGGTGTTTATCTCAGATGAGTGTAAATCAGGAAAAACTACAGCAAAGTCAATGAGTTTATTGTACTATAAAATGGATGGGAGAGCAGGATGCAGCTTCCTGCCTGCAACACACAAAGTGGCATTTTAAAGCCACACTTTTAATTCAGCAATTTCTTTTGCTAATCTGGGATCATTTAAAGATTTTTTTTCTCCCCTCCCCCAAGCATGACTGTGTGCCACCTTACTTCCTTGCTTTAAATGCCCCAAAGTCTAATTTAGCATTGCTGAAGCTTAGTTAGCTCACATCTGCCACTGAGCAAACCTCTGCCTGCGAGGTGCCCCCAGCCTGGCCCAGGGGCCACACACTCCCACTGGCACTCCAACTGTGGCCTAACACAGCATCAGCAGTGCACAAAGATGTTTCTGTGTCCAGTCCCCTGCACAGCAGCAAGGCCAGGGAGTGGCAGAGGACCCTGTCATTACTTGGATGTATTCCTCTGCTGAGCTGGGCTTACATAGACTGTGGGAAGAAGGAACTATGGGGGGATTTTAGTGAAGAGCGTGGAGTGGCAAGAGGGCTGTGACACAACTGGCATTTCAACTGCAGTGAACAAGGAAAAACTGCATTTTCGTATTAGTGACATTTTAGAGAAAGGAAACTGGCAAGAGAGACAAAGAAAAGGGCATATTTCTACCTCCAGAAGAGGCTCCTCCATTTAAAGATGTGGCACAGAAGAGAAAGGACCATTGTATTTTCTGCTAATCATCCTACGTGTCCGCTGTTCTTCTGCCTGCAGCACTGGGATGGGCTGGCACCAGGGATGCGTCCTCATCTTTAAACTGTCTTTAAATCAAGATGCAAAGCCTTTCATAAAGATACGCTCAAATTCTACTGGAGGTTCTTAGAGCTAATAAGGTTTGCTAATATAGTGAGAAAAAATAAGTCCCTATGATTTAGGGATTATCAGGTGAAATTCTGTGTTTAGAAGAATGCATAAAGTTGGACTACTTGATCAGAATGGTCCTTCCTAGCTATAAATATCTATGCAGCTGTCTCTCATGATCCATCTAGTGCCTAAAGACCAAATAATGCATTTTCCTAATTTAAGATTAATTGATAAAACTTTTCAAACAGAAATTATTTAGAGTCTTCGAAAAATAATACAGATATTAGAAAGCATCTCATTTTAAAATCAGTAGGAAAATGCATATTGAAGACTGTTGCTTGAAGTTCTCAAAGTAGAGAATATATTTAAAAAAAACCCAAAGAATATAACACAATATTTGGAATGAATTACTTAGCAGGCATTATAAGTTATTTTCATGTTACCATCCCATTTTGGCAGACATGGCACAGGCTTTCCAAGCGACTTCTACCATAACTTTATAGGAATCGTACCTTGCGCAGTACTAAAGAAAATGTAATGTTTACTCATACCAAAGTGTGCATTGATCTATGCAGTCATCTGAAAAAGAATAATGGTCTTGCAAATAGGATGGAGTAGGGCTGGATAAGACAGATAGGTTAGAATAGAAATGGAACTGATAAGAGCTACTACCAGTTTGTGCCCATTTCTGTCACTTGATGCCGTGCACGTGCAGGACTTTCAGCACTATCATCATCCCAATTTAAAAACGTAAAACCTTAAGATTGGAACTTATTCCTAGTTAGACAGAAAATCTGGGCAATGCTGAAGGCTGAGACTAGTCCTCCAAGTTCTGCACCTGTGTGCCTATTCTCAACAGGTTGATTTCTAGAAATACATTGTAGTGGAACAATCTTCTGTGCTTAAATACAATTCTGAATTTTGGATGAGACTTCAGAAATCACAGTGTTTTTGCTGAGGTCCTGCAGTATCATGGTAGTATGGGCTTTTTTGTAAGGTGTATTTAATGAGGGACTTTATGGATTCTTTCTGGTCTCATGGGATAGTACTTGTGTTTCTTTGCAATGAATGAACAATGAAAGCTCAGCTTTACAAAGTAGTGGAGAAGAACAATACTGCATTTATTCCCTAGGGAAAGGGTACACCTCTTTTCCTTCCTTCCTTCCTTCCTTCCTTCCTAACTTCCTTCCAGCAT